>JAPMIB010000182.1:0-238324 GCA_034770305.1 Trichogramma dendrolimi
TATTGCACATAATAAAGTTTTTAAGCTTAGCTGCATGATGCTTCTTTTAAAATTAAAATACATGCAAAATTAAGCTCACAATTAACATATACATTTGGGTGCCCACCATACCCTGGTCTCCCCTATACCTCTGTCCTCTCTCTTACCTTGCCCTGCCTCACCCGACTAACTCGTCCTCTAGGCTGTGAGGCAGCCGCGACCATACACAAAGCCTACATTTTGGTGACCCGCGACAAAAATTCAACGCGAAGTGCTGTGCAACGACATCGGAAACATTTCGACATCGAGTAGTGTACCGGCCATTGTCAACAGCGAGCAACGTCGATTTCAATCCAACGACGTCGGAGTCGACGAAAGCTGACTAACCTGACTCGCGGCGGCCCACCTCGAGAACACGCAAAGGCAAGTGAACAACAACAGCAACAGCTTCGGAGCAGCAGAGAGTGGCCACCTCATCCGCGTCGAGCAGTGGAAGTTTTAAAAGAGAATAAGGTACAAGCCCAAGTTGAAAAAAGTTTATTTTCTCGCTCGTGTCTCGCTCGAGACCTCGACGGGCTAAAAAATGGCTTCGACGACACCCTGACGTCGAACAATAAAATCGTGTGCAGAAGCTGCGAATCACCTCCAAGAGCAGCAGAGCACCATCTACCCGATCAGCGCCATTTTTCGCCCAACATCGCATTGCCGTTGCTCGTCGCCTTGCCACGCGGCAAAATTGATCATTTGGCGGTCATTTTGTGACATCGAAATCGGAGCGCGTATTAAATACAGTATTTCTTATACATGTATTTAATACAATTTTAAGAATAATAGCGTTTTTAAGTAAATTTTAAATTTAATTTTTGCGAAGCACAGTACAACGCGCAACGAGTCGCTCGAGTCGAGCTTCAAGCTCAATTTTTTCTCTAAGTTCATCGACACGCTTCGCCTGGACTCTCGACGTAGCTTCTCGCATTTTTGAAGATTTTTCTTCCTTGCGAGTCTACATGTTTGTCGTTGAACATTTGCAGCGTGTGCGAATTGTTGGATTTTAATCAGTTAATGTAAATATAGTTTGTTTTGATTGTACAGTTTGATTTGATTGTATAGTTTGTTTCGAGTACGCCCGTTACTCGGAGACTCAATATACAAATATAGTTTTGTACAAACGTACAGTGAATTTTGAATCTTATTGCGAGTTGTGCCTTGAGCACATATACAGACCTAGCCTAAGTAAGACTGTAAATAATTGGTGTGTGTTATTATTGCCGGTAATTGCTTGCTGTGAATACTTAGATTTTGATCGTATTGATACAGCAGTGTTTTGTACCTTCGAATGTGTGAGTGATTGTTTTTCATACGCGAATTGATTTTCACGCGTTTGCGTATACAGGCGTATGTGTTGGATCGGTTCCGTGTTCATGCTTTGCAACTTTTAAATAGTTTTGCTGATTTTCGTGTACGCGCACAGCTGTCTTATCCCCGCTACCCGGTCGGACAAATTAATTTCTCCTTTTTTGCGATATAGATATTTTTCTGTATAGATTTCTGCTCTCTCTAGTTGTGATTTAGCAAGGCACTTTTGAGCCGAGTTTTCGTCAGTTTTCGCCCTTTGAGCTTGGGCGTTCATCACACATGGGCGTCGAGCGATCACCACCTAAAAAAACCCGTATTACCTTCGACGAGGTAACGTCGAGGACCCCACGCTTTCTTTGAACCCTTCCTCGGTCGAGACCGTTGCGACAGATTCGCGGTCGGTGAGCAGTGACACTGCCGACATGGCTTCGCAGAGTACGGAGAATAGCGTTTCATCCGCGGATTTAGAGAGACTGAAAGACGAAATGATTTAGCGTGTCAAGGCACTTTTCGCGAGTCACTTGACACAGGTCAACGGTGAGCCCCGAAATCCGCCTGCCTTTAACGAGCTGGCGGCTTTGAGTAGCGTACTACGCGAACCCCCTAGGCCCGAGATTAATTTTTAGTCCTTTTGGAGAAGTTCTCCCGCTCTGTGGTTTACGATTTTGGAGGATCAATTTGCTAAAAAGAATATAGTTAACGATAGTGATAAATATTTTAACGCCATGCGAAATCTTGACGAGGATTTGGTTAGGATCGTGTCTGTTGCCGTTACGTCCGTGCCTCCCGATGCGAGATATCAGAAGTTGAAAGAAACCCTTATCAGCAAATTTTCGCTCAGTGAATCTGAGAGTCTCAAAAACATTTTAGGTAACGTGAACATGGGCTCTCGATCGCCTTCTGAATTTTTAGAATTTTTGATATCGAGCGGGGGTAACATTTTGAGCAGAGAGGCTGTCTTGCGCATTTGGCGGGAGACTTTGCCGGCTAATATTATGGTGTTTCTCGATCACGATATTAATAGCGCGAATGAGGCGCAGAACATTCAGAGAGCCGATCATATTTATAACTCTTTTAAACGCGATAGTAATCGGGCAAACTCTTTCGGGATTGAGAGTATTGAGAGCTCGCGTGGCCGAGACGATGCGTCATGACTCAGTAATCTTGAGAAAAAGCTAGACTTTGTATTAAATAATTTTGAGTCACGTAGACACGAGACCGGGGCGCGTTCGGATCGACGTCGCGGCGAGAAGCGAGGTAGATTGTGTCGCAACCATTATAAATTTAAAAAGTCGGCGCGTGGTTGTTCGAGCCCTGATCGGTGTGCGTGGAGGGATTTCGATAGTAATAAAGATGACAATAAAGATAATCGCAAGCACAAAATAAAGCACAATTATCGTTGAGATAGCCCCAATAAGTCCCCTCAGGCAAAAAACTCGAAACCGTCGTAGAGAAGGAGACATCTACCTCGGGAAGTTTAGTCCGTCTCCACATCAAGGACTTGAATTCGAGTTTAATTTTTATGATTGATTCCGGTGCAGAGGTATCCGCCATTCCTCGACCGAGTAACTGGGTCGTGAGACCAGTTAATTTTTTTGTTACAGCAGCGAATCAGCTGCCCATTAAAGTTGCTACGTGCGAGGTTTTGGGCCTTAGCCTATGCTCGCCCTGCAGTCGTATTATTTAATTACTGAGGCTCCGGTTAGCCTATCTGATCGTCTTACCTCAAAAGGGGGTCGAGCCTTCCACCAAGTGTGCCTCGAGCGTCGGCAATGCGTTGCTGAAAATTCGGAAAGGTTCGCGAAATGACCACAAGAGGGAGTTGGTTTGAATCAAAATTACTTATTTTATTATGCAAAATCAAAGTTAATTATTACTCTATGATTTATTCATGATTATTCAATTACGATTCGATTATATTCAAATTACAAAGAAAGTCTCAATAATTGCTTCAGTGACGTCAGATTACAATAAGGGTACTCGCGCAATGAAGTCGAAGGGAATACTGTCGAGTCACAATACGCTCTCGGCTCGAATCCCGATATCGTGCCGCTCTCTTATGGTGCATTCGGAGTGGAGAAATTCGGTGCCACTACGGCAACTCACGGACAGTAAACTGTGACACATCATCTGTCATTTTGATTATGCCCGATTTCAACGATTTATTTGATTTCCTCGATTTCCGTATTACCATGCGGATTTTGAGAATGAAATTTTTCACATGATAATTAGCAATTCCTTGTATACCTATTTTTGCGGAATCGAAGGATACCGCAAAAATGCCGAAGTAATCGGCATTAATAGTCTAACAGGCCAAACTAAATCTCGCTTTAATAGAGTCGGTTATTACAGAATACTTGATTTTCTCAAAAACGAAAAATTAATAGATTTCATGATAAAATTTCTGATTTTCACATGATAGACTTTTTTGTTTGATATAACATTGTTACTCTGTGATACTGAATTTATTCAACGTGTTGATAGTTCTCAAACACTTCTTACCTCAAACATTTTCCTGCGCACCATTGGCGATATAAAAAAATTCAGAATTATTGAGTAACTTTTGAAGTTTGATTTAAGTGGTGCTGTCACTGAATCATAGGATAATTTTTATTCATAAATCTAGTATCCAATTTCTTTCGCTTTGATGGAAATATTTGTAACGCCCATTACGTCGTATTTTTTCTAAGGGTCGAGTCCGACTATATTTTTTAATCCTTCAAAAAAAAAAGATAAAAGTCGAAAACCGAGAATACTAAAAATATTTGACAATCACCTGATATGGAAAAAAGAACATTCATTACCACGACAAATAATTGATGCATTATAGTTTTATACGAATCATTTGAGATAAAAAACGAATTCACGTTCTTGGCGTAGTATTTGATGTTTAAGTGATAACGTCACCGTCAACGGTAAAGAGCGCACACAAAGCCTCTTGTTTCCTAAACGATAAAAGAGTTAGAAATGATTAGAAATGCAGCAGAAACTGAGATCGCGTCATAATTATTTATAATAATCAGATGTACCGTTGCATTTCACATTTTAAAGGCGTCATAATGGAACTGTCAAATCCGTTGCGATATAAAAAATATTTCAAATTTGAAATTTTTTAAAGAATCAGATAAATTCTCGGTTACCAAACGAATCAATATAAAAACAGATTTTTACCATTATTCGCATAGTTGAGATGACGTCGAAGAAATTATTAGGGACGCCCGAAGCGCCCGAACTTACAATATCAGAAATTACAAATGGGTTCGAACATTAATAGATTATGAAAACAAAAAAAGATTACACGTAGATGAAGAAAAAAAATTTCAGTATCAATGATAATTGAAAAACCGATTGTTATTGACAAACTTCTTGGCTATCAAACCATGATGATTAAAACGAAACCAAATCTCAGTGCAGATTTCAATTCTTTTTTCTCATGTCAATTCTCGATCATCGATTAAACCAAGTAATCATTGACGTATCGCAATCATTAACAGTCATTTTGATGCTGCCAAAATCACGGTCATTGATTATATATTCAGTATTGACAGATTCGTCATCATCTATGATCACAGTGAACATCAACGATATACTCAGTTCACGAAGAAGCCGCGAGCATACACAATATTCGCGGTAACCGCAGGGACGGTGCGTTCACTAAGATCATGGACGATATTCTCAGTTAGCGGCGGTACCATAAGCATTAACAAAATTATTGTTTACCGGCGAAACCGAGGTTACCAAAAAAAATTTTTTATAACCGCCGTATTCACGATCACCGACGATTTTTATGATAATCGTGATTATCTCGATTTTTGCCATTACCTCGGTCCACGCGATCGTCGAAGATTTTTTTTTAAACTACCGCAGTGCCCGCGATCACCGACCACTTTTTCGGTTATCGATGGAGCCGCGATCACCGAAGATTTTTTTGGTTATCAACAGAGCCGCGATCACCGACGATTTTTTCGGTGACGGCCGTCACCGCCATCACCGCCGTCACCGGGGATATTTTCTCTAATAGCAAATAAAAATGTATAAGTGCCACAAAAGTACATCTGCCATGCCGTCGCCGGTATTTGAACCGACTACACCGCGGTGTCAGGCATGAGCAGTAGCCACGAAGCCAACGCGCTGTTACACATATGGAACGACTTAAATTACTATGGCATTCATCTGCAATAGTTTCCAACATTAAATTGTTATTGATAAACTTCGAACGAATCAATATAACATTTTTGCATACATTGAAATTGAATTTATGTAAAATTTCGGTACACAGTTTGCCCCAATAACGAAAGAGTTCATAGCTTGCGTGAACACTTATATATGCATAGATACATACATTCACTAATTATAGTCCAAGCCAGCGAGTCACAAACTAGCAGCTGGGCATCGAATTCTGACTCATTTGTGTACTTGCGCAGCCGCGGGCAACAAGCAGAAAGAAGTTTGAGTTTTTCGTCCGTGCCTATGCAGCAGTCGACGATTCAATTCGGATATCATTATAAGCACTTTGGAAACGAATTCAAGCCTGACGAAAGCTACGCATTGTTTATGTCGAAACTGTCGTGTTTTGCTGTTTCAGTAGCATAGTGGATAGCCTAGTTTTAATTGCTGGTTTAGTGAAACAGAAAGAGTCTTATTGCAGAAGTCTTAGTGCATTCAACAATGTAAAGTAGTGTATATCAATTCCAAATGACTCAAGAGCCCATGTCAAGCAATCAGAAAAGTGAAGAAGTAGAAATTTAAGAAAAAGATGAGCCAGTTGCAAGTGGGTTAACTAATTTCAGTGTTGGTCAGAAGTTAGCAAATTTGAGTTGTCAAATGCAGAAAAAGAAAATGTGTTAGTTAGTTAGTTAGTGTGTTAAAGGGGAAAAAATTGCAATGTTCAGTCTACTTCAATACTACCCAACTCATCTATTCATTCAAATGTTATGCAACATAAATCTTTTTCTTTATTGAAAGATAAAGTTAGTAATAATACTTTGAAAGCAATCAAAGATATGGATTTTATGCTGATGACTGACATTCAAGCAAAAGCAATCCCTCTTTTACTAGAGGGACACGACGTTGTTAGTGCGGCTAAAACAAGTTGAGGAAAAATTTTAGCTTTCTCATCCCAGTAGTGGAATTGATTTATAAACATAAATTTATTACCATAATTTGTAAAAAGAACCAACAATGGATTTTCATGAATTGCAGTTTTCTGTGTTAAAGCTATTAAATACTCCTACTTTTGAAGATGGACTTCTTATCTCATAATCAGAGCTGGAAAAACAAATTAACAAAGGAAGGTAAACCATTTAAAGAACAAATCTTAGTATCGTTAATATTTTAAGATATGAATAAAGTTTAATTAAAATCAGCAGCCCGCCCTTGCTGCAAGTCCTTCAATTATGAATGAATATAGCAAAGCTTTAGTGAAATCAAATTTGAAATAATGGACGATGAAAATTTCCAACAAAGTGACTTTTTAAGACTAGTCATAAATACCAACAAGAAAACTGTGAAAAGGTTTTCAGAAGTAATTACAAACCATGCTTTGAATTTCTGTCATGTTAGATTAACTGAAGATGAAGTGAATGAAGAAAATATTGGCAAAACACTTAAGTCTGTAAATAAGTGGATAAAAAATATATGGGATCAAGTGGAGAATCATGGTTTTGTATGTGTGATTTTTAGTGAAACTCAAACTGCCTACTCCTATGCATATATTGTTGTTTGTTTACATTTTGTATATAAGCTTGAGCAGTTCTTTGGAGGATGCCTCAAGTTCTTACGTGAATGTAACTTTCCAATTGATATGTCAAATGTAATTTAGGTCAAGTAAACAATCGCACTTTAGATACATAAAAGTATTGTACATAAATATGCAATCAGATTTGAGATTTATTGTTTTTTTATGTCCAAAAGAATTACACATATTATGTCATGGGATAATTGTGAATTTTTATATGTACTATACAAATGATGTTTATTAGTTATCTATATTATGTATATATCATTTGTGTAACTGACTCTACTTAATGATTTTTTTCAATAATAATGAATCATGCAATATTCCAACACTTGATAGACTTATATCTTACTTTATTTCTGTAATCTTTCACAAGAGTTAATAAATTGTCAAGCAATCGAGACAGTGATTTTGAATTCTGTTATTGATAAATTTACTTTAAACTCATGATAAATAAAATTCACAACCTCATTATTCATTTTAAAACATTTTTATTGTTATTTTCAAGTTTAAGAGTACATAAACGAAGTCAACGATTTTAAACAAGTTTAAATAATTTGGATTCATCCCAGTGAGTATCGCCAATGTAATAATTTGTGAATTATTACAATTGATACATAAGGCTATGAATAGCTGAAGTCTACTGTTGAGGCGATTCATCATTTTCGTCGGTTTCGTCCTCAGACTGCTCCGATTCGTCATTCAATTTATCAATTATAGTGTCTGGTAATTTTGGATGTTTCTTTGCAGAAATAGATTCTTTTTCATTTAACTGGTACACATTCTCTTTATTCTGTTTATCCTCCTTAGACTGCAATGTTAACTCCATTTTATCAGTTGTGGAATTGGGAGTTTCTTTTATCTCGCGTTTTTTTTGATTTTTTAAGTTGATTTTGTCCTCTACTTGGATTTTTTTTGGTTGGTGGTGGTGCTACTTGATTTTGAGCTAAAGTTTTTTGTGATGGCACGGACGCTGAAATAGGTAAGTTTGACTCGTTGTACGCATTAAATTTTTGGAGTATGGCAGCGAAGACTGCTTCAACTACATCCGAATTTGGAGGTGATGATTGGACCTTTGAACCTGATTAAAAATTCAAAAAATCAGATGAATGAAGTTTTTCGTTATATAAATTTTTTGAAAATAAAATAGCAAAATAGTAGAAAAATTTACCTTGATTATTTTGAACTTTGGCATTCTCCACCTTCTTTTCTTCTTTAATAAGTTTTTTGGTGACCTCGACATGTCCCAGATATTCAATGTCAGAGTCATTACCATCTTTGTACTTGGTATTTTCTGAATTGCAGGTGGAAAATTCATATTCTCTTTTTATTTTTCTTCTCTGCGATCTGACGGGGGGGCTGCAGTGTTTTTTTCTTTTTTTTTTTTGCAAGGACATGAGTGTTCGTCTTCAGAACTTTCATCTGGCTTCTGGTTTTTTGATAAGCGTATTTATATACCAGATCAGTAATTTCATTACGAAGATGAAGTTTGTCTTCTGGTTTCACCTTGACTACGTGGTGCAAAATTGACCGAAAAAATGTCATGTCCTCCTCTTCTTCTTTCGTTAGGGTGGCCATTTCCAATGACTGATCTTTGAGCGAGGTCAGTGTTGCAGATGTACTTTCTTGAACATGGGATTTCTTTTCGGGTGACGCACGAGATCGATTGCGGGACTGCTCCTCGGAGTCCGAATCTAGGCTGCTGACTATTTTATTGCCTAACGTATTATCTTTTAAAAATAATAAATTTTCGTAATGTGGCGGCGGTCGGACGTTTTTATTTAAGCCAGATCCACTAGGTATTCTTTCAATATTATTTATATATCTAGAAAATTTTCATTTCAGAGAGTTCCACTCTTTTTTTAAACTGTCAGCGTCGGCCCCGCCTCCAATTAGAATTGCGATGCGTTCCCACAGCCGCGCTTTATGCTTGCTATCTTTATATGCAGTTAGACAGTTCTTGATGTTGTTGGACGTGCTCAATCATAGAAAGTATTTGATCCACGGTCAAGTTTTTCTGATTAGTGGTCTTTGGCATTTCAAAGAGTGGTGGGTTGACAATGCTAGAGAAAAAGAAGACAAAAAATTTTTATTTGCCTGACGGTTTTATAACTGAGAATATTGCATTTTTTTCTCACTTCCAATTTTCAGAGAAAGAAAATTATAAGATTTTCAACAATTTGATATTCATGCGAGAAAAAAGATGATAGCAGGACCGTAAACGAACGAAGCATGCAACATACTCAAGTATCGGTGTATATAAATAACCTCACTATAAACAAATTTAAGGACTCGTATTGAGTTGATATCTACTTGTATCTACATAATACGTGAGCTTGATGCAATCCCCTGCGCTCCGTCGAGATAGTCGTTCAGTCGTTGTCGTATAAATATTTCATAATCCTAGTTTACGGTGAATCAACCTCAAATAAGCCAAGTCAGCTATAAATATTCGCGCTTGCGTAAGTGACTCTCTCTGTCTCTGTCTCTCGCTTTCAACCGCCATGACATGTCGCACACGGGAGGCAATAATACAAATGAATCGAACGAGCGATCATGAAGTTAGCAATGCGAAGAATCATGAAGAAGAGTGTAGACAGTGAAAAGAGGTTATAACGTTTAATATTGGATCAAAAACCATGCGTCGAGAAAACACCATCGGACGTGGAGAGTATTATTTGCATTTTCCTTATATAAAAGAGGATGAACAAGAATTTCGAAGATATTTAAGAATGTCGGTGACGACATTCGATTATATTTTACAATTCAAGAAACCGTCTAACTCCTGAACATTTAGATATGTTGTTATTCTTAAGCAGCCAAACCGTGGAGAGTTGGAATATATTTGGAGTTTAATTTCTAAAATATTAATTATCTAAATTTTCTTTAATTAAAAGTTATTGATAATATTACAATGTTCTTAAACGATTATGTATAAGATTGTTCTCAAAAGAGTATGTATAAAAATACATAAAATAAATAATATGTTCGATTAAAATTGTATTTAAAATTTTTATTTCAACTTCAAAATTTGTCGAGTCAATGATCGAGTTTTCGATCATTTTGAAGAATGATCGAGTTGGCATGATCGAATCATTCGACTGACTCGATTATGCCAACTCGATTAATTTTATTATGATCGCCGATCCCTACTCTCGTGCATACAACAACATACCATACTACACACTCCTACATACACGTCGCATACACGACCGACCAAGTTCATACGATTATTTTTAGGCTATTCGCTTACGGTGTCGTTGGCGTCGCGGAGCAACGCCATGCCTGCCGGCTGTCTGCTGCTGCGCGCTATTGTCCAAGTCCCTAGGGAAAATGCTGGATCGGCGCCGCTTCTCGACGGTCGGCCTGGCCTTCTCTCGTCGTACGTGCTCGCACCGGTTGTCTACGATGCTGCCTCGACAATCGCAACGACGTGGCTCGTCCTTTTTTTTTACGCGGACACACATACAGCACTATGTGGCACGCCGCTATTGCTGCTGTTGTCGTCGAGCTCGGCCGACGTAACCTCGTTCTCGTGCGCACGACTTGCCGCTGCTACTTTGCGCGATACTTCGCCTCGGACACTTTCGCACGTTATCTCCACGAGTGTAACCTCACTCTCGCACTACAACTTCACTCGTCTCCACGTGCACTTATTTCTCGCTTTCTAGCCTCGGACTCGTGTTACTGCGCAGTCGCACGATCACGTACAATTTTTTCGCTCGTTCTTAGCCTCGAATTACTACCTCTCCGTGCGGCAACGTGTGTCGTAAATAATATGGTGGTCGTCGTCGTCGCTTCACGTGGCTTCTTTCCGCTGCCTTCGTTGCTCTTGTCTACTGCTGCCGCAGTTGCGGCTGGTCGCCGAGCCGTTCGTTCGGTCGGTAACGCACGTGCCTATCGCTGTCGCGGCGTGCGGAGGTTAGAAGAGCTTGGCTCTTCCTTCACCCTGCACGGCCGGTCGGTCGCAACTTTCACACGCTCATACACGCGGCATTCGGTTCATTTCGAGGCGAACTCGTCGCCAGTGACATCGTCACAAAGTATATAGAATAAAAGAGTTGAAAATTGAATTTGTATATCGCAAGCCGATTAAAAGGAATTTCGTCGTCGCCGATGTTCCCCATCCTATAGTGGAGGAGATATTTTAACCCATTTTCATTTATTGCCCGATTTCACGTGCAACGTTTGGTGCACGCATCTGGTGACAAACTTTCTCGTTTAGAGAAGGCTGGATTAATCAAGCCCTCGAGAAGCCCTTGGGCTTCCCCAATTCATTTAGTTCAAAAAAGGACGGTTCATGGCGGATCTGCGGCGATTACAGACGCCTGAACTCGGTGACCAAGTTTGATTGCTACCCGATACCGAGACTGCTGGACTTTACAGAGATGCTCGCGGGGAAAACCGTATTCTCGACGCTCGACCTTAAAAAAGCCTTCAATCAAATCCCTTTAAATCCTCTTGACGCACCAAAAACTGCGGTTATTACGCCGTTCGGGCTTTTCGAGTTTTGTGTGATGACGTTTGGGTTGCTCAACGCGGCCCAGACAATTCAAAGATATGTCGACTTGGCCCTCAAAGGTCTTGATTTCATTTTCGTCTATCTTGACGACATATTGGTTGCTTCAAATAATATGCAGGAGCACGAAACACGTCTCGATTTAGTCCTCAATCGCCTGCAAGATGCGTCTCTGCAACTCAATCTCGATAAATGCGAGATCGGTAAAGATAAGGTTGAATTTTTTATGCTACCTTGTCTCATCAGAGGGATATAAGCCGTTATTAGATAAGGTGGAGTCGATCACGAAATTCCCCAGGCCAGCTACAATTGCAGAATTGCGTAGATTTCTTAGCGTTATTAATTTTTACAGAAACAGAGTGTCTCACGCGGCGGAGATGCAGACTCATCTTAATGAATTTTTGACCGACTCTAGAAAAAACGATAAAAGACCGGTCGATTGGGACGATGAAGCCATCACGGCTTTCGAAAGGTGTAAGCAGAGTCTCGTAGATGTATAGTCTTGCTCGATTATCCGCGGACCGATACGCCTATTCAGGTAGTTACAGACGCGTCAGATACGGCCATGGGCGGTGCTTTGGAGCAGCAAGTTGACGAGCATTGGCAGTCCCTCGCATTCTTTTCTAGAAAATTTAACCCAGCGCAAACGCGTTATTCGACATTCGACAGAGAACTTACGGCGATGGTTGAATCAGTAAAATATTTTGACTACTATCTCGAGGGACGCAAATTTACCTTAGTCACGGATCATAAACCGTTGATATGCGCGCAATTGTTGTCGCAAGACAAAGCGCCACAGCGCCGTGTGAGACAGCTCATGTACTTGGCGCAATTTGAAATAGAATATCAATACTTACCGGGCATATCAAACGACGTCGTGGACGCGTTGTCGAGGATCGAGACTCAATCGCCTGAGCAAGTTCCCCTCTGTATAGATAGTATTTCCATGCCTGCGCAGATTGACGTATCGGACATTGTGTCCGCGCAAAAATCCGACGCGAAGTTATCCGAGATATTAAAAAACCCCGAGCACCCGCTCAAACTTACAGTAATCCCCTTGGGCCCAGATAAACTAAGTGTTTATTGCGAATCGCGCGGAGGTACAAATAGACCGTATTTGCCGGTATCATTGAGAAAAGAATGTTTTTTATTGTGCCACGACGACGCTTACCCGAGCGCGAGGGCGACGAGGCGACGCGTGGGAGAGCGATTCGTTTGGCCGAATATGAGTAGAGACATCACCCTCTGGTGTAAGACCTGTGTAAATTGCCAAAAGTGAAAAGTCGGCCGACACACGAAACCGACACCGCTGCACTTTAACCCACCCGATGCACGGTTTGATCACATACATATAGACATAGTGGGTCCGCTACCGGTGTGCGACGGATATATCGATACCTTTTGACCATGATTGATAGATACACTAGGTGGCCAGAAGCTGTCCCGATGCGAGACATCAGAGCCGAGACCGTGGCCAGCGAATTTCGTAGGTGCTGGATCGCGCGATTCGGTTTCCCAATTACGATCACTACCGATCAAGGTAGGCAGTTTGAGTCAGCAGTTTTCTCAGAGCTTTTGAGAGCTTCAGGCATTAAGCGCTGTCGCACGACGAGCTATCATCCTAGCGGGAATGGCATGATCGAGCGCTGGCACAGATCTTTAAAAGCTGCAATTATGTGTCACGCAAAATCGCAAAGTTGGACTGAATTATTGCCAACGGTGTTGCTCGGCCTCAGAACGAGACTCTTGAGCGCGATCGACGTGAGCCCGGCTGACATGTTGTATGGTGGCCATCTGAGAATACTCGGCGATCTGTGCGTTAACACGGACGCCGAGGTTGACTCGAAAGTTTTCTTAAGTAAGTTTAGGGCTCATATGAACCGAGTGCGCCCGGTGCCAGTGGCGCATAAGACAAAGCGAAATCCTTTCGTTGCTTTGGACTTGAATGCGAGCTCGCACATATTCAAGCTCGATAAAAAAGTCAAAGCCACCGCTCGAGCCCCCTTATACCGGTCCTCATAAAGTTTTGTCTCGCGATGCCACTTTCAATACTTATAAGATAGATATAAACGGTCGCGAGGCTGTTGTCTCGATTGACAAGCTTAAACCCGCTTATTTCATGCCAAGTGTCGATGCCCGTTGTCGCGTAGGGAGAATTCCGTGCCAAACATCTTGCGTACGAGTCGTGCGAGAAAAAGCGTTGCTGACAATGTCTGATTGACGCCGAAAGGAGATACGCTCTCCGCTCGATAGATATCGGAACTCGCTATTTTTGTATGTCAGCTCGCCGTTTTTCGTTTTTGATTCGATTTCGCTCACGACCTATTTTTCTTCTTTGTTTGTATGTTCGTATAGGAACGATGGACGCATACGAGGCATTGTACGACGCGGTAGGGGCGCAAAGAGCCATAGCAACGGACCCGCGCTGGGGGAGCGACTTGAGCAACACTGAGATCTGTTTGGACGAGCATAGAGCGGAGGTTGCGAGAGTCACCACGGCGTCGATAAATAGTAGAAATCGCAATCGCATGCACAACGGAATACACGTAGCTGCCACTTCGGACAATTTTCGCGTACCGTCCTTGTTCCACAACAGAAGTCCGGTAAAAGCTTTTAAACTAACAGGAGTCTGCAGACCCTTGAGACGAGTATAATTGGAGCGTATGCTTCTAGATCTTGGCGATCTACCGTAGCAAAAATACATTGTGCCACGCTGACGGTTTCATGCCGACTGCAGCTTATGTCTGCGTTGAAGCGAATTGTCTGGACGCGGTACCCCGACGCTTTGCACGACAGCGAAAAATTTGCCACTTTAAGACCCCTTCCAAGTCATCTCGATAATGCGACGGCTTTGCCACGGCCCGCCGGCGCGTATCGGGCAAGCGAAGATTCTTTGTTTTTTCGAATTGTGACCAGACTCGACGTCTTGGAATTGATAAGCCACCATCTTTCGTATGATGACCTGTGTAACATTTGAATGATCTGTCGAAGCGGTGATCTCGTGCGTTTCATTATGAAAAGAAAGATTGACTCAGCGTGGCCTGGCTTTGTCGGGCAGAATGCGACGCATATGATAAAAGAATATATTGGCAGATTTCGCCCAAGGGAGATCGGTTTTACGACCCGAGGCATCGTCAACGATGCAAGCACGGCGTGCAGAACGCTCGAACCTGAACCTGGTACCACGGACCCCCTCTCGTCACGCTGGACGTTTCCGGTGTGGCGTTGAACGCTCAGCTCATTGAGCGTATTAAAAGCTCTTATTCGATAAATAAGCTAATTATAGAATAGTCTAGCAGTGTACTAACAAGGAGACCTTCTCACCTTCGGGTCAGGGATTTGGCTCAAACTTTTTTTGGTGATTCAGGACAGTTAGAAAATACCCTTTATGCTAGCTTATGTGAATATGCCCCAGAAGCCTTAGAAAAAAATTGACCTTGAAATAATAAAAATAAGCGTATAAAATGCAATAAATATTTATTTCCTATCCTCAAACTACTTTGGCTCATTATTTTACACACCTGGTTCTTGAAAACATTAAATTTAATTGATAAAAAGTTGTTGGATCACTCGTGACATAAAACATTGCAATATTGTTCAATTATGACATCATGAAGCGTTTAATTTCTATACGTATGGCCTTAAACGCTTCAAATAATTATTATTTCAATACAAGCACTGGAGATCCGACAAGTTCTTATCAAAACACTTTTCACTGACTTATTTATCACTTCAAGTACCTAAGCAGAGTTGAACTTTACCAATGATGCGATGAGGTGAACTATATTTGCACACAAGGCCACTATTTGCCATGATCTCATGCCATGCCCTTTGAAACACATTTTATTTGTTGACAGCTGATTGAAAACAAACCTAAAAATCATTGCAGCATCTGAAATAAATTTTAACACAAAGTATCACTTTCTTGGCAATTATACATCTATATAACCTATGTATGTAATAACAGAATTTAAAGAATGAGGTTTTGTTTATTAAATGTATTACTTATCTGATAAAAGTCCTTTGAAACTGAAATGCTTCTGTGGCTCCAACACTCTGTATTTATGCTACTGCTGCTGCTGCTGCTTCTGCTACTAGATGAAAACAAACACTTTCTATGAGAGCGAGAGAGACAGATAGAGACAAGTCTGCAATGCATGTTTAACACGTGCATCTCAATATTCTCAATGCTAAATTCTTATCATAAACATTATATTTTAATTATGATATTATTATGCTCGATGCTACATTAGAGAGAGACAGACAGACATATATCTGCATGTTTCGGATGTCACTAGTCAACATAACTGATTATTTTCTGCTACGTGAACGTGCGAGAGAGATGGGAAATTGAAAAAGAACGAGATAGGCGCTAACGTTCAAATGTGTTCTAATATTCAAAAATTTTCTGCATTCATGCGATTATGCGAATTTTAATGCAAACTGTCGATTCGATACTTTGCGATTCGTCTCTCTCCAATCCTTAATACTCTTCTTCTTGAAAATTACAAATATCATTTTATTTATTTATTTAAAATAACATAATTATTAGTAGATTAAGATTCTATTATTTGATAAATAAGCAAGTATTTCTAATAATCTATTTATCTCTCAATTAATTAATCAATCATAATCAAATCAATCAATTCATTCAATCAAATCAATCATTATCATTAATCAAATCAATCAATTTTTCTAAATTTTTTACACTTTCAATTTTAGTTGTTTATACTGATAATTATTTAAATTATTTTAAGTAATTAATTTAAAATGAGTGCAGTGCACAGTGTAGATCATTTTGAGAACTTTGACTTGCATAAAAAAGAGTTCTTTTCCCATTGCTTTTACCTTTGTAAAGTAATGCTGGAAGAAAGAGATTTTCTCATTGAGCCACATTGCTGCAAACAAACTTCAGACAATATTTTTGATACGGCTGAAAATATGGTCAACTTGCTTCTTGATTATGCGAATGCATTGAAGCCCATCGAAGAAGATCACTATTATACCAATGATGAAGACATTCCTTTAGAAGAATCAGAAGAGTTCTCAACTGACTCACAAGGTCCTTGTTCTTCACCTGATTCTTTTAATGATACAGTTAACTTCTCCAATGGTTTATCTGGTTTTTTTAACATAATTCATGATAATTTCAATTCATTTATCCAATAGAAGTAGAAGAAGAGTATATACCTGAAATCAAAAAGCAGAAATTAGAAATGATTCCATTAGAGACAAAAATTAAAATAGTTAATCTGGCACCAAGTTTGACAAATATGAACACATAAATAAATGGGTTTACACCAGATTTTTGGAGTCTAGGCAGAAACGAGCTTCAGTCACTACACGTAACTTACAAGAATGGGCAATGCAAGCAGCCAGACCATTAAATATTAATGGATTTACTTTCAATGCATCACCTTCTTGGGTTTGTAGATTTAAGAAGACACATAACATTAGTCAGAGGAAAGTGACTAAATATGTAAAACCAACAGAGAGTAAATCTTTAGAAAGCGTGCTTGCAGCATCAGTGAATTTTCACTTGAATGCATAGAAGAAATTAAAAAGTATGATCTGGATTTTGTCATAAACACTGATCAAATGGGCTGTGAGTATAGAGCGAACGTTAATAGGACTTTGGATGTAAAAGGCACAAAGGTTTGAGCGTTTTTTTTTTCTCTCCTTTTAGTTTTTTTATTTTGTCTCCTCTCTCACGCGTCTTAACATCTCGCGATTGAAAATTAGCAGAGTTCTACAGAGTCTACGAGTAAATGTATAACGAGTGTACAGCATTGCTACGCGATAAAACTCGTTGGGTGTAAGACGGCCATGATTTGCTTTTGCTGTGCAAAATTCTCATCGGTCGAATTCGCTCAGCGAGACTCATCGTCGTCTCGTGACAAGTCGTTTCCGGCGCGGCGCACGTGTTACACAACACAGACATACATGTACACGGCCGGTGGCGGGAGAAACCCGCGAGAAGAACAACGTGTTTTCTGTCTCTCTCCCGTTTGGTGCGCGCGTGCTCCTTCTTCCCCGTCGTGTCCGTGCACGTACACCGCCATTTTGAGACCCGTGAAATACGACGGCTGCTGTGCAGACTAGTATCTCGCGACGCGCTGACGCAAACTCCATACAATGAAATGTACTGCCGTGCAGACTTCAAAACAACGATGTACCGCCGTGCGGTCGTTCGATTTTTTTTCTTCTCGAAAAAAAATTTCGTGCATGCACTATCGAGTTTGCGTGACCCATACCTTTTTTTCTCCCCCTTTCTGCGACACAAATTATACAGAGAAAGAGATAAATCGTAACAGAGAATGACACGGAAATTAGAATCTATGCAAATCTTCTTTCCTTGTATATTGAGCCTTTACCAAATTTTAAGAATGTATAACAAATTAATTACATGTGATAGTGTGTCAAGCAAAGTTTCTCTTGAATTTTTTTTCTGAATGAATTTTTTTTCTCTGAGATTAAATTTTTTTTCTGCTTGCTGAGAAAGTCCTTTCGGATCACTCGAACATTACAGATTAAAATTTTTTTTCACATAATTGTGGTACAAAGTAAATGCAAAAGTGCTAGTCTTGGCAATGTTACGCCGTGCAACGTGTTTTTGGCAAACTCCACCCACAAGTAACGATACACAGCTATGCAGTGTAACGGTTTGGGAGGGAGCGCACATGCTCGGATCGGCGCCGCTTCACTTAACTTTGATACACACTATACACATGCAAATAATGTGCCTATGTTTTGCAGTAAAACATACTCATTTCTTTTTTTTTTTTTTTCTTGATCTGATAGAAAACGCGGACAAGCTAAATAATTTGATTGGAAAAAATGTCCACTTTGAAGAAGAGACTGCCAAGGGTAATTTTTTTTCCCTTTTTTACTTATTTTCCGATTATATTACCATAAACATTTACTACTATAGTAAATTTCTTTTCCTGAGTACGTGAGACATATACTGAGCCCGTTTTTTTCGTTTCTTTCATTCACACTTTAGAATCGAACCATAAGCAATCGGAGGATAATTGGTACTCGGAAATGAAGGAGATTTCAGAGAGGAAAGAGCTGATACAGTTCGAGACAAACGAGAGCATTAAAAAGCTCAGAATCCAGATGAGCGAGCTTATTAAGTTACAAATAATATTGCAAATCCCTCCAAGACCTACTCAAGTCAATGCGAGACGCAAAGGAAATTTGAGACGTTGAGCAAGACTCTGACAACTTTGCTGTTGGAGAGACAGCGTCAGGAGGAGCCGGATTATCTAAAATTCGAGAAACAAGGTACTGAACTCTACCTCTAATTCTGAGACAACGAGTCAAATGATTCAATTAAATTAAGAGATCTAGAAAAGTCGGTTCGGAATATAATCAATAAATCTCATGATATGAATACGAATAAAATTTTTATAAAGAGAAATTACCTACTAAATTCAAAAACTCCAATAGATATCTGGTTAGATCTCCTCAAGAGCGAGCTCAGAGACTATAATTTACTCGAATTTATTGGAAAAGATAATTTCGAGAATTTAAACTCTGAAGATCTTGAAGATTGCAAGCGCAGAGTACGTGACATTGTAACCAATCGTCTTGATCCGTACTATCATAAGAAAATTTTAAACATATATGAACCTAAAGAATTGATTGAAAAATTAACAGAAATCAAGAGGATTGAGTGCAATGTCACGGGACAAACCATACGCGAAAAATTATATGCAACTAAAAAATCGGTTAAAGAGAGCTCAAAATCCTTATCGATCGCTTTGACGGACTCATAAATGAATATGACATTGGTCATACCGTAAAAATGACGGAAGAGGAGAAAAGCGAGTTTTTTTCACAATATCAGAGATGCTTGTCCCGAGTTCAAAGCTAGTTACTTTGCCAGACAAAGCACAAGTAATCCCCTCACGTATGAAGAGATGAAAAATTGTTACAGATCGAACCGACTAGAGAGAAAACTTCAGAGAAACCTTCAGAGAAAAAGGCACCTGTGGCCAACTTATCTCAACCGGCAAATACAGCCGAGATCAAGTGCCACAGATGCACCAAAATGGGCCACTACCGAGCTGACTGCCCTCTCAAGGCTTTTAATTTGTGGTTTTGCTATCCGTGCAACGACGTGGCGAGGCACACCTCGGAGCATTGCCCGAATGCCAACAAGCAGTACGTATCAAATGAAAATTTAAATAATAATAAACAAAACAATATGAGTACTATGAGAGGTAGGAAAGAGGTAGGGGTAGAGGTACGTTCAGAGGTCAAAATAGATACAACCCTTACAATAGACAACCACAAGCAAGAATTGCAGGTGAGTCAATGTTTTTAAACATTTATAAAAAAATGTGTCATTTATTGCGGATTCGGGCGCCACCGAACATATAGTTAAGAATAAAGAAATTCTGAGTGATTTTGTACAGAGAAACTCCGGAGAAATTAAATGCGCTAACAAAAATAAATCAGCAAATATTAAAATCAATGGTTCGGGAAAACTTACCTTTATTACGGAGAACGGGAATGAAATAGTTCTCTGGAATGTTTTAGCCGCAAATAGCATTGCTGAAAATTTATTGTCCCTTAGAAAATTCGCGGATGCGGGATGCGGGGTATACTTGGACAACACTGAGCTCAAAATTTTTGATAAATCGAACAATGAGATTTTCATTAAAGGCGTTTATCGAAAACCAAACTGGATCGTTACGATAAGCTCATCGGATCTACATGAAAATAAAGAATCAACTATGAATTTAAAGCGCGTCTAACAGATATCGATCTCGAACAAGCTGCTGAAAAATCGGATAGTTCAGAGCTTGGGAGGGAGGACTTACCGAGAGAAGAGATCGATACACGAGTCCCGAGAAAAGTTACCGATTTAAATGTAGAAATTACCGAAAATGAGGCCGAAAAATTGTCGTGGAATGTTCCCGAAAACCTAAAATTTGAAAAAGAGGAAATAGGCATGCTATGGCATAGACGGTTAGGTCACGCGTCCAGAGATTATTTGATAAAATTACAAAAAGAGATTGAAATACTGAGAAAAATAAAATTCGGGCAAGAGATCGTAGAATGTGATATATGTGTCCGTGCGAAAATGGAAAGACTCCCCTTTAAGAACAATAGGACCAGATCAGATAGACCCCTCCACACCGTACATACAGACACGATGGGACCTATAAGTCCTAATTCTTTCCCGGGTAACAATCGGTGGATCATAGTATTCATTGATGATTTCTCTAGATACGCGAGAGTATATTGCGTTAAAAATAAAACCGAATCCGGAGACTGTTTGGAAGATTTTCTAAAACACGCGAGAAATTTAAGAGGAAATGATGAAAATTATGTTATATGAGGTGTGATAACGGTACTGAGTTCACTGGAGGAAAATTCGCGGAAATTATTAATTCAGAGAAAGCAAACTTTGACTTTGCACCCCCCATACTCCTCAATTAAATGGAACTGCCGAAAGATTAAAAACAATTCAAAACAAAATGACCGCGTTAATGATTGATTCAGGATTGCCGGAATCTATGTGGAATCTTGCAGCTGAAGCCGCTACATATATTTACAATAGAACCCCCACAAAAGTAATGGTTTTAAAACCCCTTATCCCTAATGAACGAAAATGTGAAGAATAACATAGAAAACATCAAACGTTTTGGGTGTCTGGCATATGCAAAGTACTCAAATACAAAGAAATTTGGAGAAAAGGCAGCCAGAGCCATTCTAGTCGGATAAATCAAATGGTTTTCTCCTGTGGCAACCCAGCAATAACAGACTGCTTATTTCAAGACATGTAAGTTTAATGAAAAATAACGTACGGAGGAATTACAGAGACTAAAGACAAATTTACATGCGGAGAAACACCAAAACAGACTATGAAGAGATAACCGACGAAGAAGGAACTGGAGCAAAGAGGAAATAACTTCGGAGTCACAAGAGGAAATATTTCAGAGCCTCAAGCAACGTACCTCCAGAGCCACCAACTGTAAAGGAAAAGTGGAGATGCCGCCAAGAATACTTCCAAAAAGAGCGGCGAAACTAATCCAAAGAAAGATCCAAATTTCGTCTATCGAACGTCGATGGAAACAGCAGTGATTCAGACGAACTTCATATATATCAAAGTATTGCGGATATTTATAGAGAACCGACTACCTACAATCAAGCCATGAAATCCGGAGATGCAATTTCTGGCAAAAGGCTATCGATGAAGAACTGAAGTCGATGGATGAAAACAAAGTCTGGGATCTGATTGAAAGGCCACCGAAACAGAATGTCATCGACTCAAGATGGGTGTTCAAGAGAAAAACCACGCCAGAAAATGAGATCACACACAAAGCACGACTTGTGGTAAGAGGTTTTAAAGATAGCAACGATTATGAACTCAGAGAAACATATGCGCCGTATCGAGAATGAATGTGATCAGATCCGTCTTAGCCGTGATAAACAAGTATGATTTGGATGACGTACAGCTGGATGTCAAAACAGCTTTCCTCAATGGAGTACTTGAAAATGATGTGTATATGGAAATTCCACAAGGAGTGAATATCGATCAAGAGTCAAAGGGAAAACTTGTGTGCAAGTTGAATAAAGCTCTGTATGGACTAAAAGTGAGCCCCAAAAGATGGAACGAGAAATTTACGGAAGTTGCTATTAAGCTCGGTCTGGAACATGACATTAATGAACCATGTTTGTACACATGGAGATTCATGGGAAAGGTCGTGGTTCTAGTACTCTATGTTGACGACATAATACTCGCGAGTAATTGCAGAGAAAAATTAACTGAAATACGAGACAAATTATGCAGAGAATTCAAGATGAAGGACATGGGTGAACCGAAAGTGTACCTCGGTATGGAAATTCAGAGAAACAGGAAAGAGCAAACGATAACACTGAAACAGTCGGAATACATACAGAGAATCCTTGAAAAATTCAAGATGGCAGAGAGCAAGCCTCAGGATACTCCGATGGTGACTAGACAAGTCAGAAAGAACGAGAAGAAAAGTCAAGAAAAGTTAGACGAGCTACAAACACCATTCACTGGACCGTACAGAGAAGCTATTGGGAGCCTTCTGTATCTAGCCGGGGTCACTCGTCCGGATATTGCCTATGCAGTGAACCTGCTGTCAAGAAGACAGATTGCGCCTACCGTAGGAGACTGGATGGAAGTCAAAAGAATCTTCCGATATCTCAGAGGAACAATAAACGAAGGATTAACTTACAGAGCTTCGGAAACAGAAATGGAAGTGTATACGGATTCAAGCTTCGGTGACTGTGAAGGCTCGAAATCCACGGGCGGATATATAATCAGAGTTTTCGGAGATACAGTAGCTTGGAGAAGCAAAAAGCAGAGTCTGGTTACTAAATCTACGTGCGGAGCAGAGTACTATGCAGCCAGTGAATCATGCCAAGAGATTATAGCGCTTGACAAAGCGCTGAGGGACGTAACCGGTCAAACCTTTTACCCCGTTACTCTCAAGTGTGATAATAGATCAGCTAAGAGTTGTACTGAGATGGAGGGTAGTAATAAACTGAAGTGTTTTGATTTGCCCATTTCCGAAGTTCAGAGAGTCATTGAAGAGAGAGAAAGAACTGGGATGAAAGCTTCTATGTCTGAAACACATGGAGATTTCATCAAGCAATGCGTCAAAGAGAACAGAGTAAAGGTAGTTTGGGTGGCTTCGAAAGAAAACTTGGCCGATATAATGACAAAACCTCTACCTCTCATTAGTCACAAATATTTAAGAGATAAGATAGCAAATTCTATTTCCTAGTGAAATTTTCATTCAGAGATATTATATAATAATTTTTTTTTGTGTGTGTTTTCTTTGCTTCTTTTGTTGCAGATACCGCTGAAGAGTCAGCTTCACCCGGCTTGGGAGGGAGTGTCGACGAGTAGTCGTGAAGCAAGCCGTGTGTGCGAGAAGTGAAGGAAGATGGCGTGGATGTGGCGACGACACGAGCGCACGAGTCATCTCTCCTTCCACCCCTCCGCACGCATGCTGCTGCTCATTACGTTCGAGTTCGCCGCTAGCTACACAAGCATACTGCCACGAGCAGCTTATTTTTATTATTCTATTTCATTTATTTGTTCTCTTTTCTCTTCATTAGATTGATCTCTTGGGAAGTCTCTTAGTTTAACGCACTCTGCGTATAAATCAATAAAAGTTAATAATATAATAATTACTATACAGAGTGCGCAGTGAAGTGTAAAACCGAAACTGTGTTCAAATAAAAAGTGTTGTTTTTGTTCTTGGCTCCGTTGAGTATTTATTCACATCAATTTTACGTGTTTTTATTCACCGACACCACGTCCTCGACAAATCCTTTCCAGCAATTATTATTATTATTTTGCTGACTTGAATTTGTCGGTGCATCACGCGAGTCGTTATTGGCTCTATTGCATGTGCTTGCCTCGTGGCCGCGTCTATTGCAGTTGCTGCATTGGAGCAGCGCATACTTTATCTTATTACAATCTCGTGCCGAGTGGCCCGGCTTCTCACACACCTGACAAACTACCCGTTTGTCGTTGCTGGCATTCATATTGCCGGATTGTTTCATGTACAAAGGCACGCCGATCAACCCAACCGACGTAATATTCGATCCAATAACTGACCAGTACCGCGACTTGCGCTCAATTTCTCCTGCTGCTTCGATTGCATCGGATAAGGTTTTCGGATTTTTATAACGCACCTGCATCTGTCATGGCTCAAGTAACCCGAGCACAAAACAGTCAACGACGCTATCTTGCAAGCTATAAATCGTGGACTCTCGTTCGAACGCATTTATATCGGGCGCCTGTCAATATGCCGCCACCGCGTTGTCGTATAATGAGCGAATAGTGCCACCGAATTTCCGCACATCTTCGCCCGCCTGTTGTTTCGCGTCACCTAGCTTCATTGCCAGGTCGTCTGCGACATTTCTATTAACGAACCTATCTCGCAGGTCACGTAGTAATTCTTGCACGCTCTGGTAATCAGCTAAATTGCCGACAATATACGCGGCATCTCCGACTAACTTCGGTTGCAGCGCTCGGACAATTTTTTGCTCGAAAGAGGGCAATTGTTCAACTGCTTCAACTACTGCCGTATACAATTTTAATGTATTGGGTTCTCCGTCGAATTTTGGAATTTGTTTCACAACGTCATTAAATAATCTGAAGTAAGACGGAGTGTAGGGTACGCGCCCCGTCGGATACTCAGTATGCGCGTCTTGTCGTACGAAGCTTAAATCAGTTCTAGGTTGCGTAGGCGCCTCTTACCTTCGACTGTACTGATAATGTCCGTCTTGCCGCGGATCATGCGCATACTCACGCCACTGCGCGCTACCCAAAAAATTCACCGCTTGTTGTGTACGATTACAGTCCCTAGCGGCCGGGCCTGCATACGCATATCTTCGATCTTGGGGCTGGCCATTATACCCATTATGGCCTTGATTCCGCGATTTGACATAATCATCGATGCGCGCTAGCAATCCCATTAATTCGTCGTCTACTTTTGATGCATCAGCACTACTATTGATTTGGAAAAAAGGATTATTATTTGAACCCGGTTTCGGGCTCGATGCAGTCGCCCCCCATAACAATCCGCAGTCATTCAAGGGCGTCTCCTTCATAACACGTGATCTGGTCGCCGTGGCCGGGTGTGATGTATCATTTACTACTTTTGTATACCTCTCTATCGCTCTATTATTTATGAGGGGACTCTGAAACCTCACGCTACGCGCCGCATTGCTACGATTATCTGTCGGTTGATTGTCGGTGGGCCCGTAAGCAGAATTGTGCACGTCCACCAACACTTCATCGGCTCGAGTCGTCGATAACGCGACCATTGAGCTCGTATTGAAGTTTGTGTTGCCGAACATCGTTGCTAGCTCGTCGACACTAGCGCTCTGTTGTGCATTAATTCTGAGCTCATATTGAGTCTCAGACTCTGGGTGCCCGTCACTCCGTGATGTATCAACCGACGGCATTTCGATAAACGAGTTTTGCCTATTCATAAAATCCGCGAAGCCCGGATATTGTTCTTCAATAAGCGCTCTTTGCTCGGCCTCCGAGGCCTCTGCGAGGTAATTCCTCGAAACTTCGCGTTGTGACACGTACGGAGTATCCGCCTCCTCACCCTTATGATTATTTCTATTCACGATTTTAAATAACAAAATAATCTTAAAAATTTCAAAAACATGAAAATGTTGAGCCGTGCAACTCGCAACTTGATTGCAATAATTTTAAAAATAATTTTTGTTCTACTTACCTGTCGCAATGGTATAGGCAGCTTGCGATTTATCCCATGCCATATTCATAACCTTGCGATTCACTCTTCCGACGGTGTATTGGTACTGCGGCATAAGGTGTCGTACTTGTTTCTTTTTGTTAAAAATATACAAAAAAAAAACTTTGCACCGATCACGAATAAACAACAGTCACCGTCAAACACACCTAGCACCAAAAATTAGGGGGAGCACCCAGGGTGTTACGTGGGAAGGGATTAAATAAAAGGCGAAATAACTAATTAGGCTCAAAATATATCAGAGGGGAGGGGCCGTTCGCGCGAGGTGTCTCCTTGTCGCTTGATGTACTGATACTGCTGTCGCTGATGAGCTATGCTCATCGCTCTCATTGCCGCGCGCCGCGTCACTGATGGGGCCTTGTCGTCCCACGTGACAATATATTCTGTTTCTTCATCTTCATTTCATTTTCATTCTTTATTTTTAATGAATAAATGTAAATATACTAATCGGTCCCTTCCTTCAGTCAACAAGTAGAATCTGTAAAAAAAATATTGCACAAAGTAAATAAGGTCTACATCATTATATTATTGAAAAAAATGCTTTGTATACTTATCTGATCATTGAACGAATGAAATTGTCTCAACAAAATAACACATTTATCAGTTAAAAAATGAAGATGTTCAAAACTGTTTTAAAACCACATGTATGCCTTTCTCACTATCTTAACTACATAAAGCCACACTATCTTACTAACATAAAGGAAAAATTGTATTTATCAGTACATCTGAAAGATGCAGATCAGTGTTTGTATTTTTTTGCAACTAATGCAGCAGAAAGAATCATGACATCAAAATATAAACATGAGCAGCGGGAAGTACTGAGCACGTGTAAGACATGAAGCGCCGACGTATCTTTTCATCTCTCTTGCACGTTCACGTAGCAGAAACAATAATCAGTTATGTTGACTAGTGACGTCCGAAACATTCAGATATATGTCTGTCTGTCTGTCTCTCTCTAATGTAGCATCGAGCATAATAATATCATAATTAAAATATAATGTTTATGATAAGAATTTAGCATTGAGAATATTGAGATGCACGTGTTAAACATGCATTGCAGACTTGTCTCTATCTGTCTCTCTCGCTCTCATAGAAAGTGTTTGTTTTCATCTAGTAGCAGAAGCAGCAGCAGCAGCAGTAGTATAAATACAGAGTGTTGGAGCCACAGAAGCATCTTCAGTTTCAAAGGACTTTTATCAGATAAGTAATACATTTAATAAACAAAACCTCATTCTTTACAATTCTGTTATTACATACATAGGTTATATAGATGTATAATTGCCAAGAAAGTGATACTTTGTGTTAAAATTTATTTCAGATGCTGCAATGATTTTTAGGTTTGTTTTCAATCAGCTGTCAACAAATAAAATGTGTTTCAAAGGGCATGGTATGAGATCATGGCAAATAGTGGCCTTGTGTGCAAATATAGTTCACCTCATCGCATCATTGGTAAAGTTCAACTCTGCTTAGGTACTTGAAGTGATAAATAAGTCAGTGAAAAGTGTTTTGATAAGAACTTGTCGGATCTCCAGTGCTTGTATTGAAATAATAATTATTTGAAGCGTTTAAGGCCATACGTATAGAAATTAAACGCTTCATGATGTCATAATTGAAAAATATTGCAATGTTTTATGTCATGAGTGAGATCCAACAACTTTTTATCAATTAAATTTAATGTTTTCAAGAACCAGGTGTGTAAAATAATGAGCCAAAGTAGTTTGAGGATAGGAAATAAATATTTATTGCATTTTATACGCTTATTTTTATTATTTCAAGGTCAATTTTTTTCTAAGGCTTCTGGGGCATATTCACATAAGCTAGCATAACAGGGTATGTTTTCTAACTGTCCTGAATCACCAAAAAAAGTTTGAGCCAAATCCCTGACCCGAAGGTGAAAAGGTCTCCTTGTTAGTACAGCATTTTCGAGAGTGCGGATATGACAGCTCTGCGTGTCCGAAAACAAGTTCTTGCAAGGAGACTTTTGGCTCCATTTAAAAAATCGCCTCGAGTCGCTGTCATTGGCAAAGGGCTGACAAATAGCTTACCAACCTATCCTCCAATTTCTGTACGATAACTTAATATTCAAAGATATGTATATGAATGACTGTGATTTTCTCTCCAATGATCAGAATGATGTGTATGTTCTGATGCTCGAAGCTGTGTTTAATGAAAATCCATACGTGGAAAAGTTCGAAGTGTCGTTTAGCGAGCCAATGAGCCAAGACGTGCCCAATGGACGTTTTGTTAACTTGTCAAATAGCCTCACGTTGAGAGAAGTTAATTTTGCTAACAATTTACATGTATCTCATTTTGTATTGTGTTGACAAATTGTATTGTGCGACGCGGGTTTGCGACCATATTCTCGTGTGGCACGAGCTAGCCGGCTCTTCTGTGAGGCATTCCCCGTTACAATGCAAAGCTTTGTAAAAGCGTAACTATTTTTTTAAGTGAGATGTATACCTAATATTATTTTTTTTATTGTAATAATTGAATTCAATGTGTCACAATAAGTTCGTTGAAAAATAAGAGTCATAATTAATTAAGAGTGCTCGATAATGTGGATATTTAATCCTAACAAAATAGAATAGTATAATAGAGAACTGTATAACTGTATTCAACTACAAGTGCATTGTTTTGAGCACTCATTGCGTTAAGTACGACACACGTCAAAGAAAGCTAAAGTTCGGTTTTGACTTTATAAATGATATAGTAATATGGAAGTTTAACTTCGTACATCTACAGATAAATCAATTTTTTTGTTTATGAATAACTGTGTGAAGCATATGTATTTTATTTTTGTTTTTGATAAAATTAAGCTACGTTCTGTAGTACATACAAGTTTTTGTCGGCTTCAAGCAGTTTTATAGCATACTATGTACGTGTATTCGGAAACATTATTTTAAGTGCGTTCGCACAATTTTTGTTTGATAATTGTGTTTTCTCACCACCCTCGCAAACACTGGGGGGAGCTATGTAGCGACAGGCACTGTACGAGACGCGTCAGGTGACGCTATACGCACGTACCATTGTAAGTGCCGACGGGGCCTTCGCGCTACGACCACTGTGTAAGCGCAGCTAGATACTCTTGAGCGAGCACACACAACCGACGCTCTGCAAGCGCTCCGAACCACTTTCAATAAAGACGCTAATACCTAGACATTTACACCTCTGTCTTCTTTCCTATCTTGCCCTGCCTCACCCGACTACCTCGTCCTCTAGGCTGCGAGGCGGCCACGACCATACACAAAGCCTACACTTGTATTAAAAACTCATAAGATCATGATCATTTCTACTGCGAAAAATGAGGAGAAGAACATACGAGATAACGATACCTGCTAGTTATTGAGTTTAAAGGTGGCTCATTGCTTTACTTTTGTCACACTTTTTCAGTTGTCGGATCAGATGACAGAATGAAGTGTCGTGAACCATCATTTGAACAAGATTCAGCTGTAGGAAGACCTTCTAGGTCAGTGATACAGTCGTTGTGTATTCCACGGCGAAATACTCGCTCTTTCGTATTTTTTTTCTGCTGGTTGCTTGCAACAAAATCTCATTAGATCATGACTATTTCTCAGGCAAAAAGGGAGGAGCAGCATATAAGAAATGGCCAAATTTGCTATTTATTCGGTCCTGACGTGACTCAATGCATTATTATTGGCACTTTTTTGAGCTGTCAGATCAGATGACAAAATCAAGTTGCGTAAACTATCATTCAAAAAAATTCGGCTGTACGATGACCTTTTAGGTCAGTGTTACAGTCGTTGTTTATTTTATTGCCAAATACTCGCTCTTTCCTCATGTTTTGCTACTGGTTTCTCATATACAAACTCATGAGATCATGACCATTTCTCAGGCGAAAAGAGAGGAAAGGCACATACGAGATGTCGATAACTGCTAGTTATTGAGTCCTTACGTGACTCAATGCTTTACTATTGTGACACTTTTTTAGCTGTCGGATCAGATGAAAAAATAAAGTGTCGTGAACTATCATTTGAAAAATATTTGGCTGTACGGTGACCTTCTAGGTCAGTGATACAGTCGTTGTTTATTCCTCGGGCAAATACTCGCTCTTTCCTCATGTTTTGCTGCTGGTTGCTCATATACAATCTCATGAGATCATGATAATTTCTGAGGCGAAAAGTGAGGTGCGGCGAATACGAGATGGCGATACCTGCTAGTTATTGTGTCCTTACGTGACTCAATGCTTTATTATTGTTATTTTTTTTGAGCTGTCAGATCAGATGACAAAATCAAGTTGCGTAAACTATCATTCAAAAAGATTCGTCTGTACGGTGACCTTCTAAGTCATTGATACAGTCGTTGTTTATTTCATTGCCAAATACTCGCTCTTTTTTAATTTTTTGCTAATTTTTGCTTGTATTAGAATCTCATGAGATCATGACCATTTCTCAAGCGAAAAATGAGGAAAGGCACATACGAGATGGCGATAACTGCTACTTATTGTGTCCTGACGTGACTCAATGCTTTACTATTGTCACACTTTTTTAGCTGTCGGATCAGATGAAAAAATAAAGTGTCGTGAACTATCATTTGAAAAATTTTCGGCTGTACGAAGACTAACCAGGTCGTTGATACAGTCGTTGTATATTTCACGGCCAAATACTCGCTCTCTCCTCATTTTTTGCTGCTGGTTACTCGTACACTGAGAAAACAGTTCATAACTATTGGCCGTGCAGAGCGCCACCTTCTCTTAAGTGGTCCGTGTAAACTTAAAATCGCCGTGCCCCCTCTACAATTTATTATGCACAACTCATAAACGCCCGCGCGTAGTAACCATTGAATTAAGTGCATAGGACGCACGGGTTTTTCCCGTGCAGAGCACAGCAATTCTGTATGCTCGTTTATATCAAGCGCTCGACCAAATGCTAGGAGTTGAAATACTCCTTAAATGTTATTGCAAAGTCAAACTCAAGATGTGCTTATGCGCTATAGTTATTTGGAAATGATTATAATAAAAACATTTTTATTCTATTATTTATATTTTTACTATCAATTGAACAATTTTATATTATAATTTTTAAAATATATGTCTTGTTGCTACAAGTAAATTTTTATAATTGTCAGGTTTAAAAGTAATACAAGGTCTTTTGACCGGTAAATTATTATATGAAATACATTTCAATTCCTCGCATTCATATACTGTATGCGCATAATAATGACTGTGTAATGTCGCCTACAGATAGGCACCTTAAATTACAAACTTCCAAAACCTCCTAAAGCGCCTACACACAGGCAGCCCGCTATGCATACACCAAGACGCAAGCTACTCGGGACTTCCCAAGCGCTCGGAGCATAGCCAGAGAAATCTAACACCTTTTTTCACGACCGCCATAAAAAATCGATGGTTACTTACTCTCTTTCCTACAAAATTGCCAACGTACATAGAATATTCGAGAACCTAAAACACATGGCGAATACTTTTATTTTACATAACCAACGAACGAAACGCCTAAATAAATGAATAAACTATGTTTTATCCCGAATCTGTCGCAACTAAAACAACAGCCGTTCGACCTCTAAAACCTCTCTTTTTCCGTATAAACGCTTTCCTTTATCTCCCCCAGTAAGCAATAAACTAATAAATAATTGAAGTTGCAACAAACAGCTAATGTTAATGTGAAGAACGGCAGGACAACCGAGTTAGCAACAAACAGTTAAGTATGATATTTACCCTGATACTACAACATAAATAAATAAAGCCCAGGTACATATAATAATAATTACAACATCTTATAAGTACACTGTTCGAGAACATTCGGACGCCAGTTTGAAAATTGGAAAAGGACAGAGAAAAATTCTTGGCGTTACGCCACCGTTAGATATATTAGAACCAATCTCAGCTCTCAAAGAGCAATAAAATCAATACGTTCGTGCTCGAGCAATCTACTAGTGCAGTCACTTTTTACTTGTGCTCCGCGAGTGTTAGTTAAGTACAGTGCTCTCTGTCCAACTCCAGTTTTCACACCGGCAGTCCAGTTCGCAGCTGTACAACTATTTTCAGCAATGTAAGTAAAACGAATATTAATAAAATAACTCTTGCCTTCACTATAAATTTAATCTCTCTTCGTTTACTGTCCACCTATAAAATGCCAAGCTATACAAAATAAATATCTCCTAATGTTATCACTGCTCGCTGGACAACAATGGGAAACCGTTGTTGTTCAGCCTAACGTGACCCCGATATCCTTATACACACGTTACTCGCAAGTTGCCGATACGCAGCCAACCTCCCGGACTTCGTCTCTTCGTGGACGTCGTACGAGAAAAGGCTAAGACCGTATCCAAGACCAAGTGAACCTTCTGTTCACACCCCTATGTCCCTTCAGGACATTACAACTGTCTGTCCCAATAGCTTTTAATGGCTTGTATAAAAATTCTACTTCGTCATTTGGTAATAAGTAGATAGTTTCTATTCTTCCAAATTCTGGAAAATCGTCTGAAAATCTTGTAATTATTATAGAATCAGGGCTATCTGTACAACTTCTCCCATTTTGAAAAAAATTTTCCCTCTTTTGTTTTCCAAAGGAAATATCAGCGTCCTGATATTTGAAATAATTTATAGACATATTGGCCAATAAATATCTATTAGCCAAACTTTTCAAAGTATTTATTTTACAAGCATTACCCCACAACAAATCTTTCAATAACCGATGCTTTGATTCACATCTCATTGTTGAACAATTCATCAAAGGTCCAACGGAACATATAAGCCGTGGATAGTGAATCATAAAATGAAACTTGTGATTCTGTTATCACTGGGGCTGTAATGATATAAACAATTTCTCCTAGCTTTAAATAAAGCTTCCAAGTTTCATTATCTTCAGGTATTTCAGATCCAACCATAATGTTAAAATAACGAACAAAAAATAACGCTTCAGCGCCAGACATTTTTAGCTTTCCATTCTCAGTTATATAATCTAAACTTATCGCTGATGGGAGATTATTTGATTCGAAGTCAAACTGACAATTTTTTAATTTGAAGTTGAGATGATCTATTGGGATGTAATGCGAGCGCCTGGAGGGGTGATAAAATCCAATATGTCCTCTATAGCCAAGGAGCTTATACACGTTGGCTTATGGGAGCATTGACGTTTTTATAAAAATTCGATTTACGCTCAAATGTCTTAAAATGGAGTTGAAAAACAATAGTAGTAATATAAAAAAAAAAAGTTATTTTATTTGTGCGGTTCCGGGGTGTCTAAATAAATCAACAGATCCGGGAATAAGCATGCACGCATTTCCGACTCGTGGTAAATGTAAGGTTACGATAGCAGACTACTTCGACAATAAGAAATCTGTTGACAAACTTGATGCTTGGTTACAAGCAGTTAATCTTAAGGAGATTTGCAAAAATCATTGTGTTTGCAGTCGACATTTCACTGGCAACGATTTTTGTATTTCAGGTAAGATTCTTAATAAACAGAATACTGAAAACATTTAAATTTGAATCAATTAATTGAAAATACTACTTTAAAGCTGAACATGCAGGCAGAAGGAGATTGAGGAATATATCAATCCCCTTTTTATATTTACCTGGCCAAGGATCATCTAAAACTATGGAAGCAAAGGAAAAAAGAATAGAGAGATATCAGTTAAAACAAAATAAAAAGATAATTGAGAAAATAGGCACTGACAACGATACACTTAAGAAAGCTGAACTTCAAGATGCCAAAAAAATTTGTGAAGAGTTATTGGAAAATCAAAATTCAAGTGGACTTAAGTATTTACACTTTGAGCCTGAAGTCAATGTGATCCAAGAAGTTTATGAAGCAGATATTTGTGCATCTGATGAAAGTAAATGTAAATTCATGGAGTTCCTTACAAGTGAAAAGAAGTTAAGTACCGCCATTGGAATTGAAAATTTTGATATTTTCAATACCATTGTTAAGTGTTATTTAGAAGTTGTTGGTAATAGATTTGAAGGCCACAAGACAGTGATGAAGACTAGAGATAGAGTGTTATTAACATTTTGCATGCTGAAGCAAAATCTGTGCTACAGCTTCTTGGCTATTATTTTCAATAGTGTTAGTGAACAACGGTGTCAAAGAATATTTACTGAAACTTTAGTTATGTTAAGTAAAGTTCTAAAAGGGTGTATTCGATGGCCATCTAGAGATGAAATAAGAAAAAATATCCCATTGTGCTTTGAAGATTTTGAAGATACTCGTATAGTGTTAGATTGTACAGAAATTTTCATTCAAAATCCAAAAGAAGTTTGTTGTCAGATCATTGCATACTCCTACTACAAAGGAAATGTAACCTTAAAGTTTATGACAGGTGTAACTCCAGCAGGTGATATTTCTTTTATAAGTAAAGTGTATGGTGGTAAGACAAGTGACTCTAAAATATTTGAACAGAGTGAGCTCATGACTTTGCTTCAACCTGGAGACTGTAGTATGGGAGACCGAGGATTTCTGATTGAGGAATTATGCCAAAAAAACCAGTGGAAATGTATTAAGCCTCCTTACTTAAAAGGAGAAAAACAATTTAATACTGCCAATGCCATTAGAACTCCTAAAGTTGCCAAAGCTCGTGTCCATGTGGAGAGGTCGAATCAAAGAATAAAAGCTTTTGAAGTTTTAGGTTCAACAATGCCTTCCAACCTTGTGCCATTTGCAGAAGATATTATGACAGTAGTTTGTGCGACAGTGAATTTGAGCTCTCCAATATTGAAAGATGATAAATTTTTCCAAACTAATGTACAAGAGTGAATTATATATTGTAATTATATATTGTAATGAATTTAACTTGACTATTTTAATATATGTGTACTTTCCTTTTGGTCAGTAATATTGCACATCATGTGAAAGAAATAAAGTGACATCATTTAACCGTAAAAATGTTTATTTATTCTAATGACCTTACAAAATAGTTATTTTCAGTTGAACAACATTTATAAACATTCAACAATCATTTTTGGTTAACTTTGGGAACAAACTTTTAATGTTAATTTTATGAAGTAAACATTTTAAAACTTATCTTAAGATACTTGTTAAAGATAAAAAATATTAAATATGATTGTTATTTTTATTCTCAATATTTTCTTCTACTTCAGACAAACAAACTGCGTGCAAAATATAATTAAAATATTTAAATTTCAATGTTTGTAACAAATCTACAATGAAAAGTTTATTAATAGAAACTTTCAAACACTTGTTTATCACTTTTAGAATAAATCACAAAATTTGTCATTGACAAATTTAAAACACACATGCCAAGTTGAACTTGTCCATAAAATGTATGTTTTTGTTTTAGACAAATTTTATCATCTTGCTTGACTAGACATTTACCTATTTGGTCTGATATCACTTCACTTATATTTTTAGTTTTTCCTAGAGTAGGACATTTTATTTCTAATAAAATTTTAGTCGAGCCATCAATTAGTAAACCATCAGGTGAATACCCCAACCATGGATTATCTTGACTGATAATTAAACCAGTTTCCACTATTTGAAACTCAGGATGGAGAACTTGATAAGCCTTGCGTGCCTCTTCTTCAGTCTTATTACCATATTCCATCGCCTCAGTTTTATAACTAGCATCAGATAGAACACTCTTAGCTTTCTTGACCCAGTCTGTATTTTTACCTTTGCCATATGTGTATATCTCATAACATTTAGACCCTGTTATTCGATATCTTCTCTCTTGAAGCCATCGAGCATATCAATTTCTGGTGTCTTCGCATATTTTTAATCCATTGGCTGATAAGCGTTCATTCACTTCTAAACAACAAGGTCTAATCTCATACTTTAGTTTATATTTTTTAATATTTTCCAATAAATCATTACTTTGATTGATAAACATACTCTTGAAGTGATCTCTATCGGAATCAGAAAATACACGTAAACTATCAATTTTAATCATTTCATGTCTTCCCTTTGCACTTTTTTCTATGGCTGATCTTGATAAGTTTTCCTTTATAATATTTAGGATGTTGTTTTGAATTTCAGCAGATAAGGTAACCTTTCGGATTGAGGCAAGTTCACCACGATTACTACTGTTATCCTCAATTTTTTTTATTTTTTTTCTCATACAAGAGTGCTCGTAGAATGACTGTGGGTCGAATTTTTTTAGCACTTCTGCGTGTTTCTTGTTCCAAGCACAAGTTATATCTGTGCTTGACAAAATTGGGAGATCATCATAAAACCTGCGCAGATCATGCATTTTTGAATGTAATTAAATATAAACATTTCTATAGGTTAAGTTAAAAAAGGACTTTACTTACTCTAAACAGTAACGCAGTGTGGCTAAAACATGTTTACATTTTCCTGATTTTCCTACTCGGCAAGTGCAATTAAACTTTTCAATATTTCCTTCCCGAGAAATCGTTCCGTCGATCTCGTGAGGTTTATCTTAAAGATCGGTCGTCTGCATACAAAACGCCTTGATCGCCGAGAGATTCGAACTCATTTTTCCACACATAACTACCATATTGGCTCTAACAAACCTTTTCCCTTCGATGATATTCCTCTGCCCCTCATTATCACCGGCCTATATGTCAATTGACTCCTTCGTTAACATTTTTAATAAGAAAAAAAGCACGCATCCCCATAAGCCACCGTGTATATGCTCCTTGGCTATAGAGGACATATTGGATTCCCCCCCCCACCCCAGGCGCTCACATTACATCCTAATAGTAAAAAATTTGTCAACCGTGATGAAAACGGTTAGAATAAATGACATGACATAACTGATTACGCCCTCAAAAACATCATGAAGGACGTCTAAATATTGATTTTGAGTCACATGAAACTGAATTATTCTATTGCAAATACATTCGTCTTTTATGCCTGAAACGCTAAGCTGTTTGTCTTTCAATTGTGCCTCATAATTTAATAGATTTCGAATCAAATGTCTGTCTTCTCGTATCATTTTTTGCATACGACAAGGATCTGCGAATCAACATCCACAACAAATAGTATTTCCAAAAGATTCTGTGAAGCCGAAAATGCCATTGAGGCCAAGATTGTCTCCAATAATGAGACTTGTAATAAAATAAACACGGTAGCTAATATTGCCTACAATTATAGTCACTGGATTCAATCTGAGATCATTCAATTCATCTATCGTAGTACAGAAAATTTTTTCATTGCCATATTTTTTCCTGTCATTTGCATAAAATAAATCAACTATGAGAATACTAATTAATTTAGAGGCAAGACCTGGCGGTAGAAAAGGGAGGACTGCATAAAATACTCCCATTTTTTTAGTGCCCGCGTGCGGACCTAGAGCGTTGCCGATTTCTACATCGTCGTGGTACCCAAATAAAGGAAGAGCCAAATCATATTCACTTTTGCATCCACTAAAATTCTTTAATTGCTCTTTCCATAAATCTCCTTGTAAAAAATTACTCATAACTGATAACTCATTTAGAGTAGAAATATAAGCTAATATTGCTGGAAACAATCCCTCGATATTCAGCAAGTCGGTTAATGATTTTCTTAAAGAAATGTGAACCATCTTTACCGGTTTTTTTTTTTTTATCAACTGCACCATTATCAATTATTACAACATTTTCTGTCTCTCTAATCGGAACAAAGTCTGCGTCTATATTAAAACCCAAGTCTCTGAATAGTTTTTCACGATTATATTCAGAACTGACATTTTCAAAAGTATCTTCTAGATTGTTAAAAACACGGTTTATTTTCATTTGTGCTTCGTCACTTACAGCTTCATGTATTGATGAATTTATTTTGTTCATTAATGACGGATTGTAATCGTTTTTTAAAAAATCTCGAAATGTATTAATAACGAAATCCACGTCGCTCAAAGTAAACCTAGGATTCTTGTATAATTTACTCACTAATCGGCCTACTTCAACATCTAGATCCATTTTACTAACTTTATGAATTAAATTTAGTAATACTACGGTGCATAAAAATCGAAAAACGATTAAGTTTCTAAAAATTTCTTAATTTTAATACCTATTGGGTTCTTTGCCTTTTATTCTTCAATTCTTTTATATCCGCATCTAATTCAAGGCACTTGTTTTTCGCAATGACTCTGCGATCTTTTTGTTGAAAAATGAACTGGAAGTACGACCAAACATGAGGGCATCCAACAGGGTATTGAATATCCAAGACGCGCAACGTTTTGTACAAAAAATCGACTGCTTCGGTCGTCGTAGTAAAATCATACACGATATCACCTACATCAGCATGAACGCAAGTTAGGGCATCCAATGGGCCACAGCAAACTACATATGGTTGCGGTTCCTGCACTAAATGTGATTTTAGAAACTTAGAATAGTCTTTTGTTATAGTATCCAATGATTCGTGGTCCTGAAATAATATTTACATCAGAGACAGTTGAAAATGATGTACATATATCAGAGAAATATTTATATACTTTTATGTGTTGCATAAATGAATCGGTACTTTTCTCTTTAGTTATTTTCCATGTACCACTGCTCTGGTTTGATCGGAAAGTGTGTTTGATGAGGGCAGGTAAATTAAGAAAAGCCAATGTATCAGCTACTCCTAAAAGAGTGACATTTGATGAGATAGTTCAAACGGTTTTGCTTGTGCTCTGTTACATAAAATACTACTCACCATTCCCATCTGTTGAAATTTTTATTTTAAGAAAAACATCATCCAAGTTTGAGTAATCGACTTTGACGTAGGTACCATTTAATTCTGCGACATCAAACTTTACCGTGTTTTCACTTAAGGGTCCTCTATACACACTCAGTCGGTAACTATATGCGTAAATACTTGATTACTTTGTTCCCAATTTTTTTCATTGTCTATCCAACCAATCGTTTTGAAAATTTGTGGGGGGGGTTCAGGAGACTATTTAGAATGTGCCTCTGGAGCCACTTTTGGCTGTGAAAAAAAATATTAAAATGCACTTATCGTTCGTACCCAAATTACTCCCTCAAAAATTGATGAATCGTTTTGAAATTTGACTTTTGAAATGGGATGAAATTTGGTACAGTTGTTCACAGCATCAGTACGGAGGGCTCCACAGAGCCGTTTTTCCAAAATCGGTCTAGTAAAAAAGTTATTTAAATTTACATTTTTTATGCTCGGTCGGTCAAAATCGGGGCTTCGGCATCACCTTAAACTTTTTGCATACTGAACAAGCCATTCAGCGCTTTGAGTCAATTCAGTCAAAAGATTTTTATGAAATTTCTCTGCCTCATCAAAAGTTTTTTGAAATCATATGAAATCTGAAATTCATAATTCACATGACTATTAGAATCAAATAATTAACATAACATTAAATGAATTACCCACCAATTGATATGCAAGATCGGTCTGTAAAACTTTAAATTTTTTAATCAAATCTAATCCTTTTTGATTATAGGCTTTTTTTCTGTAACTGTAAGAATTCATCCACATCTCTATTATGTGGTATTTCTCACTGTCACGTAAATCTTCTACCTTATTCAATAGACAATTTATATCCAACAATGTCTCAGATGCTATAAATATTATAAAAAATATAGATTTAATCCCACATTGATCACTGAAAATATTTAAAACTTCCCAATTCAATACCTGTAAAAGTAGGTGTATCAGTTTTTACTTGTGTCACTTGAGGGTGTAGATTTACCAATAAATTTGTTTTTTTCTCGATGTGACCTCGCCTTACTGAATATGCATTTTGTAGTTTACCTGTAGTATTTACTCTTCCTTTTTTTATTTTTAGTATTATTACTTAATCTGTTTTCTTCGGATAAAATATAGCTGCAATCATAATATACTTTTTCTTTTTCACATAGGAAAAAATCCACTATTTCTTGACTGAGACTTTGGAACACAGGTGTTATAAACGTTTAACTAAATAACTTGAATAAAAAGGATTTCTGAAATTCTTACTGAAACGGTAGTGTACTCTCTTTTGTTTTATCAAGCTCTGCATCCACTAATATTTTACTCAGATCGTCCCTCAATGATGAAATGTTACCCTGATAAGCATACGTATATAGAATAATACTGCCCCATAAACAATCAGCATGATGTAATAATTTGTATATCTAATATATATATAGACGTTAAGACAGTCCCCTCCTCTTCGATCTCCACCTCCTCCCGCCCCTCCCAATCACGTAAAATTGTGTCATTTTTCACTGGTAAGACTGCTAACTGTTAAGATTAAAAATTTTACAGTACCTAACAATATCGTTAATATATTGAACTATATATATATCGTTTCCACACCACCTATGAGCTGTGTTAATGTAGGCAAACTCTACGTTATCATTCGTCAAATGTTAGTGTACAGTTATTCCTGCATTAACGTCGTCAAGAGGTAGATATATCAGCGCGTTTTTTCAAGTGGTTTCCTACAAATTGTTTTCATACTAATATATATCAAAATGTTAACAATAAATAGTAATATGAAGACTATTTGCAGGCCTATTCCACATGTCGGTTATTTGAACCTTACCCAGAGAATGTATCAGATACGTTCAGAAGGCGTGTATATAAGAAAATTTAAAATCCTCTCAATCTACAAGAAAATTCAAGAGATCTACGAAATAAATTGAGAACTACTCAGATCCAATCTACATTTGAAAATAGAGGTACTAACACACTTAACGAACCTCGACAGAACAGAAGAACATGGAGAAAAGAACGATTTAACACTGTTGATATTTAAATGAAAAAACATAAATGAAATCGTCTATGAATTGGATTTTTTCGGCCTCGGCTTCGCCTCGGATTGATAAATTACACGTGCTCTGAGACTTTTGCTCCCGCTGAGCAAAACCAAAATGTTACTTTAGGCTGGGGGTAAACGAAGTCTCTTATTTTGATTCTCACTGACAATTCCATTAAATATCTTGTTCCTATTAGCGTTGGAATTTTCGATGTATCCTTGGCAAACAGTATCGGACTGCCAACCACCTAATGCCTTAACATCCACTAAATTGGCCCCTGAATTTGATAAGAGAGTAGCGGCAGTCCTTCTCAAACTATGACCTGTGTATTGATTGGCGTCTTCAAGGTTTAAAAAATTTGCGATGCTCATAGGTACTTGGCTGATTTAGTTTTTGCCGATAACTTGACGAACACATTTTCCATTGTGGAAAGTTATAAAAAATCGATCCCTGTCCATATCATCTGGTCTGAGTGCAGCATATTTTTTTACGATTTCGTAAAATATTTCTCCAATAACAAATGACCGAGGATAGTCATTTTTAACATATTTTGAATACCTTCATTGCCAAGTAAATTGAGTCATCGGCTGTTTCTAAAAACTGCTTAATTTCAGCCCATTTGAAAACTTTTGCCTTCTTTGATTGATAACCCTTATTAAAATTTTTCAGAAAAAGTTTCAATTTGTGGTACTCATTTATCTTAATACCATCTTTCAATTCTAATAAGGTTTTAAGCATTGACCACTTGCTCCATAGTGTGGTTGGTCGTAGTTTTTTTGACAATTCGTCGAAATATACTATCATCATATCTTCATTTATAACTTGGGCGTTATTATCCTCTTTCCATTTTAAAAAATTTGAATATGTTAGCTCATAGATTGAACGAGACTTTTTTGGCATTAAATTGGTATGAAGTAGCTTTGCTTCGGCTTCAAAATTTCTTAAAATTTCTTCTACTTTTTCCTCTTCATATTCTGAATCTTCGAGTGATGAATCGTCTGATGCCATTTTAAATAATCACGTTGAAAAATAAAGCGACAAATATGATGAAAAATTACAGCAACGAACAGTTTATTTGTACTTTTATATTTACGAGGTTAGCCTAAAATCGAGCTAATACACATTATCGAAAAAACAAAAGCAATTCGAAATACGTATATATGTGCATTCCAATAGTAGCCAGCGTTTACCATGTTCCAAACGCCAATCTAATGTCCCATTTTTTTTAATTTTATAAAAATCGATGGCGTACTTTAGGCCCGGTATGATAAAAAATTGTATACACTACTCGGGACAAAATCATGTGATTTGCTCCGGGTATAGCTCGCCCGAGGCGAAGCCGATACATACCCGGGAGCAAATCACATGCTTTAGTCCCTCGTGGTGTAATGTACTATATAAAAGATTTATTGAAAGCGTACCTACATAGATGTGATTATATTATGTAAAGTATTATTGTTGGCCAAAGTAAATAAAAAAGATTTTTTAACAATCATTGATTAGTATTGAGCTCTGAATTTATCTTCACTTAAAATTGGTGAACATAAGTTACTATAGGCACAAATTACTTTAGTTATTATGTTAATATAAGGCACAATTTCTGTTGATAGGGGACCTTGCATAATAACAAATTCTCGTACACGTTTTATTCTCCTTTCAACATGTACCCTCGCGGATGCAATATCAGCTCCTGAAGTAGCTTCATTGGCAGAAATTTTTTTTTTCTTTTTTAAAAAGGGTGGCCTGATTATTTTAATCCCAAATTCAGCACATTCCCTCTCGATCAAGAATCCTCTGTCAATCATTATTTGATCTACACCTCTAATCATTCTATCTAATAAGTGAGATTTTTTGAATATGGCCTTGTCTGATACTCGACCACCATATGCCTTGCTGACGTATGATATTATACCTGATGGAGTTACACCAAGCATAATTTTCACTGTATGTCTTCCTTTGTAATTAGAGTAAGTAGGAATTCTGCATTTCAGACATTTGGATTGTCTGATTGGTATTTCTAAGCAATCCAGTACAATCCTAGTTCCTTTATATTTATCAAAACACTTTGGCATATTATTAAGAATTTCTTCTTTACTCGGCCATCTCAATAAACACTTCAACACCAAGGCGAGTTCTTTTAGAGTATTTATAAAACATTTTTTTGCCATAACATGACTGATTCCGAATAGAACACCCAGTGCATTGTATGGTAGATTTTGTTTTAGTTTTACAAATGTTAGTAAAATACAATCTCTTAGTGAAAGAATTATAATGTTTTTTTTTCTTATTTTCCTCAATTCACTTATGCACTCCTCTAATGTGAGTAAAATCTTGAATGTCAGTACACCAGTAAATATTTTCAGATTTTGTTCACTGTTAAATGCATCAGTCAACTTGAACGTTGAGCCAGACAAATCAGTTTGAGTACTTTTAACAATCACATCACAGGTTGCTTGAACACCACTATCTTTATGAGTTATATCTTCTATGAGTTCTGCGTCATAAGCTACACCATTGTCAGAGTCTAATAAATTAATATGAGGAACATCACTTTCTAAGGGCTCAATATTAGAATCTTGTACATTCTCGTTGACTACTTGGTTTTCTTCATCCAGCTTTCTAGATATTAATTAGAGTAGATTCATTATATATCATTGTTAGTTAAAGATTAAAGTGACAGCAGATCAAACTTACATTTTTTTTAGATTTCTTTTTTCTATTCTTTCCTTTCTTTTTTTTTTGCAAATCAGGATCTCTGGTAATTGTTGTTATCAAAGAAACAGGAACATTTAGAGAGGGAACTGCTTCTGGTTTTAGCTGCTTTTTACCTGGTACTATAAAAATAATAATGCAAATGTTAATTATTAGATAAGCATTTAATGATTGATCTACAAAAAAGAGTTGATACAAACCTGGTAAAAAATCTTCAGGTAAAAAGTGATAATTACATATACGAGCATGCACTGATAAATTTTTTACTTTCAGAGCCAGTAGCCACTTACGAAAAATTGAAGGATCTTTTGGTGGCTTATGAAAACTAATGCAATCTTCGTGCGACCTTTTTTTTTACATCCCTGTACATTACAATAAACGGGTTTTTTAAGTTTATGCATGTCAAATATGAAAAATTGAGCGAATCTTGGCAATATCAACAAACGAACGGCAAATGCTCAGCAGACGCCAGTAGGGTGCTAGTTATGCTGTTTTCGAAGCTGCTGTCAGTCGTGACTTTTAATTTATGTTATTTTAAAAATGTGACAATTTTTCAAGAATTTTATTGTTCCTAAAATTATGTGAGGGTGTGATCTTCGTTTTAAGAATGATAAACATCAACATTGTTATCGCTAGCATTTTTTATTTACAGTTTTTCCCATTTTTACGTGTTATTTTTTAAAATTTACTCATCTGCCTCATTTCCCTACTGATCCACCAGGGGGCGCATGGGTATCGTTTAGTTCTCAATAGTTCAATTTATTAACAATATTGCTAAGTATTTCAAAAATTTTCAAAAAAAATAATAATATTCATTATTCCAAAACATTAAATTGGTGTGATTATTTCTCATTATTAATAATTTTCTTTTTGTAACGGGGGGGTTGGCGAGCGGAGCGAGCAGGGGGGCGCAGCCCCCCTTGTTCTTTTATATTTTTGTACTATGAATGAGTATATAAGAAAATATGATTAGTAAATAATGTGCACATTTCAAAAGTAAAAGAGATAGAAATTTTGAGTAGAAATTACTTTGTGTATAAAAATCTTGATAATCTTTAAATTTATCTCTTTCAGTAGGGACTTTAGAAGTTTCGTAATAGCAATCGTTACTGGAAGCATTTTGATTGAGATTTGAAACATCTTCAAGAACCGGTTTTTGAGGATTAGAAGTTTTTCTATACAGTTCCAATACATTATTAAGTTTATTCCTAGATGTACTATGGCTATCAGGTACTATTGAGTCTATTTTGCTTTTACTTAAATTAATAAATTCCTCGTAAGTAATTTCATTACCTGTAAAACACGAGCAAACATAATAGAATCAATAAGATGAAATGACTTTGAAAATGTGAAAGTTTACTTACGAAGCATAAAATATGACAGGTCATCCAGCATCCAACTTGTTAATAATGAGTTGATGGATGGATCCATAATAATATAAATATCCAAACACTATAATAATAACACTATAAAACAAGTCAAGAACACTATATAAGTTTAATACAATAAGTAAAATTCTGAAGTAGGTTATGCACGCTGCGTATACCACGCCGAAACAAAGATAGTGCACGCATGGCGAAAATCAGTTTGCGCATGGTGTTTCGATTTGGCGCCGTTGGCGCGCACAGCGGTTTATAGTGAACTGTTCTCTCAGTGTATACAAATCTCATGAGATCATGATCACTTTTCCGGACAAAAGTGAGGTGCTGCAAATACGAGATTGCTAAACCTGAGAGTTATTGAGTCTTGACGTGGCTCAATGCTATACTATTGTCACTCTTTTTGACCTGTCGGATCACATGACAGAATCGAGTGTCGTATAACATAATTAAAAAAGTTTTGGCCGTACAAAGACCTTCTAGGTCAGTGATACAGTCGTTGTGTATTCCATGGCAAAATACTCGCTCTTTCCTCATGTTTTGCTGCTGGTTGCTCGTATACAAATTGTTATGTAAGGGAATAGGGAGCAAATAAACGTGACACACAATTAATAAGCAAAAGATAATGATAGTATGGTTTATTGAGTATAATGTTGTGTACGTGCGGAGAGCTCGCTCGAGGCTGTGACTTGCTCCGAGTCTGCGAGATAACTGTCTCGCCTGGATCGTCGCTCAGCTTAGGCCGCCTCGTGTGTTACATACATTACAACTTCCTCCACCTGTTTATTTATTAGCCAGGCGAGGTGAGCGTCGGAGTTTTGCGGCATCAGCACTAGCTGATTTTTATGTCTCTTACAAGTGATTCCCGGCGCGACATTTACAGAGTACGTTGCCGGTGAGACTTGCCGCTCGGTTACGCCCGGGATGCGCCTTTTTTTATCCACGCCATAATTTTCTACGCTTACATTTTGTCCGGGTTCAAATTCAACCTGTCTTGTACCGCTATAGAATTTTCGCTGCGCGTCTTGTTTCTTTTCGATCGCTCTCAACAGTGTTGAGCGTAATGTATCGAATCGCGTGCGCAGCTCGCGGCTGTACATTAACGCTGCCGGACTCTTTCCTGTGGTGCAGTGCACGCAACTGCGATAATCGAACAAAAAACAGGTTGATCGCTTCCTTTTAGGCTTTCTCCCCCTTTTATTATTTTTGTTACCTTATGTTTAAACGTATTCACGAAATTTTCCGCGGCTCCGTTCGTGGCTGGAAAATACGGCGGCGAGAAGGAGTGCGCGATTTTGTTGTCCTTGAGGAAATTATTAAATTCCGCGCTCGCGAACTGAGGCCCGTTGTCTGACACGACGTGTGTCGGCAAACCGAATCTCGCATTCTTCGACAACCCTGTATGCCTTTGTATTATTTTTAAAATCAATGATTTCTGGCCACTTGGAGTGCGCATCGATTACGACTAAAAACATGCGGCCCATGAATGGCCCTAAGAAATCTAAGTGTATCCGCGACCAAGCTTGCTCGGGCCGTACGGCGTCAGTACGGCTTTTCTGGGTTTTTTTTTGCATTTCGCTACATACGTTACATGCTTTAACAACTGTTTCTATGTCGTCGTCGATATTTGGCCACCACACGTATGACCGCGCAAACATTTTTATTTTTACCACACCCATGTGGGATCTTTGCAGAAGTTCGCGCAAGATAGCTGGCCTAAGGGTTTCTGGGATAATTATTCTGATTCCCAAAAACAAACAATTATTTTCCAATGAAAGTTCGTATTTTTTTATTTTAAACTGCGAAACTTCGCGTCGGTTTCATTAGGCCAACCATCTTTGACATACAGTGCGACTTGCTTGAGTACGGGGTCGCGCAGCGTTTCGGACTGTATAGTTTTACAATTTATCGTGTGTAGCCCGTTCTCGACATAATATATCGGGTGTAAAATCTCCATTAAACACGTCGGTGTCGTCGTCAACGGGAAGTCGTGACAGTGCATCACAATTGCCGTTGTCTTGTGATTTGATATATTCTATTTTGTACTTAAAACCCGACAGAAAATATGCCCACCTTTGCAGCCTACTGGCTGCTGTGAGCGGTATGCCTTTTTTTGGGCCGAATAGATGCTGCAGTGGTTTGTGGTCTGTGCGTAGTATAATTCTCTGCCATACACAAAATCGTAAAACCTACGGAACCCGAATACTATTGCGCTCGCTTCTTTATCGATTATTGCTCGGTTCAGCTCTTTTTCAGGAATTTTTTTGGACGCGTACGCAATAGGTCTTTCTGTGCCATCTTCGTATATATGCGAGAGCACTGCTGATAAGCCGTACGCCGACGCGTCACACGCTAAAACTACCTTTTTACTTGCGTCGTAGTGTAGTGTGCTAATACGCGAGCGACATGAGTTCAAATTTAACCCAATTGAATGCTTTTTCGCATTCTTTGTTCCACGTGAATACCTTTTGATGGCGCATTCGTACAATGCTTGTAAGTTTACCGCTCTATCTTTTAAGAACCGAGAATAAAAATTTATAAGTCCTAAAAATGACAAATTTCTTTAGTCGTCGTCGGTCTTGGTACTTCGACCATCGCTTTAATTTTTCCTTTGACTTATGTAAACCGTTTCGATCGATAACGAAACCTAATACCTCAATTCTGTCTTTCATCAGTTCCGTTTTTCTTTGTTCTGGCGTAAGTTACAGTCTGTCAGGCGCGTGCATACTTGTTCTAGTCTTTCTATGTGTTCTGCGTTATTACGACCAGTTACATAAATATTATCCAAATACGCTATTACTCCCGGCACGCCTGCTAAATTCGTCTATTTTTTGTTGGAATATGCCGCGGGCACGATGCTACTCCCTCTCTCATTATCGTGTACTGAAAAGTCCCACGTGCGTTGTAATTGTTAAGAGTCCGCGGCACTCTTCTTTAATTCCAAATTGCATGTACGCGTGTGATAAGTCCAACTGAGAAAACAGTTCACCCCCTTGAAGTGTCGTAAAGATGTCATCGATTTGATGTAGCGGGTACTTATTAATGATCATGTGCGGGTTTACTGTTAATTTGAAGTCTCCGCAGATTTTTATTTTCCCGTTGCTTTTTACTATGGGGTGGTTTAAGTGTCCTAATTCAACGAGTCTGTTTATCTCTTCCTCTACGCGCGGTTTGAGAGCATGTGGAATGTGCCTTGCCTTTAAAGCTATTGGCTTAGCTTCGTCTCGCAAATATATCTTGACTTCGCTTTTGTTGTATAGTCCCGGGGATTTCTCGAAAAGCAATTTGAATTTACTAGTAATGTGTTCTTGAATGTTACCTTCGTACATTTTTTGTATTTTGTTATCGTTCATTTTAATCAGCAATTTGCTCAATGGCCAGCATCCTAATGTCTTGAGCCACTGACGTCCGATAAGCGGCGGGCTGGTGCCCGACATTATGTAACAATTCAATTGTCGCGTTTCGTTGAACATTGTCACCGTAATATTACGCAGTTCTCCCGAGATTTCTAATACCCGTTCGTCATATCCACGCAATATCGCGTTCGTAGTCTCCGTCTGACTGTTCGGGAAAAATCGGGCTCTAAAGTTTTCGGAGATAACAGAGTAGTACGTGCCTGTGTCTAATTCCATCGCGATTAGCTTATCGTTAAGCTTTACATGAAGGAATTCGGGGTCTGCTCTTTCGGTCGCGTTTGTGTTTATTTTCTTACTTTCCGGTCGCATCGCGAAAAATTCCTCGTGTTAGTATAGATGCTTCGATGACCCTGACGCGCTGCTGGCTGCTGTTGCTTCGTCTTCGCTGCTGTACTGGCATGATGTCGTATTCTCAGCTTGGCTTTGCTCCTCGATGTAGTTTACCGGCTTGCCTTTGCATGCTATTCGTATGTGACCTTGCTTTCCGCACCCGTTACATTTTGCGCTTTTGAATCGGCATTCGGATGCTTTGTGGTTGCTCCGATTACATCTATAGCACTTGAATTCACCTTGCCTGTTATTCATTGGTGCTTTCTTTTGTTGGAACTTTGTTTTTTCTTCGTGAGCGAGGAATTTGTACACATCGACATTAGCGTTTGATTTTGCGTCCCAAGTTTTACTTGAATTACGGGCATTTTTCACTGCTTTTTCACGTGCCTGTGCCTCTTTTAACGCCTGATCAAACGTGAGTTTTTCCTTTTTGAACAGTTCTATCCTCGTTTCTTGATCTTTTATGCCACACACGAATTGATCTCTGCATGAAATTGCTAGATCTGTGAAGTTACAGTGTAGTGATAGCTTTTTTAATCGGACTGTGAACTCGTTCTCTTGGCTTCCTTGACGTGCTTGATTGAAATTACAGCGCTCCATCACTTCTGATGGTGCTGGCGCGAGATGGTTGTTCATTAATTCTTTTAGGTCCTCGTATTTCTTCTCGGCCGGCTTTGCTGGCGCACAGAGATTTTTTACGAGCTTAAACGCGTCCTCGTCCAATCTCGTGAGCATCACTGCTGCTTTTTTTTCATCTTTCGTGTCCTTTGCTGTGAATAGAATTTCTAGCCTGTCGATGAAAATTTCCCAGTCGTCTTTGCCGAGCATGAATTCCAACTTTGCTCCTTCTGAATTCGCCATTTCTTCGCTTTCGTCACTGCCCGTGCTTTCACTATCGCTTTCGTCGTTGCTCGTGCTTGCACTATCGCTGAGTTCTCTTTTTTCTTTTTCCTCTTTTTCTGCTCCGGTTTCTCGCAACACTTTCACTAGGGCCTTCCTTAGGTCGTCTAACTTGGCTTCTTCCTTGATTTCCTGCTCTCTGTCGCGTAGTTGCTGTATCACTTGGTCTTTGTTCAATTTATACACCCAACCGACTCTAGTACTCATTTCGGTTTCACTCATGAGTCACCGTTACAATATCGGCACTACACTCCCGTGGGTTCACGAGGGTTCTTTTAATATTTTTTGACCATGTGACGATGTCACTGGCACCGAATTTGCCCCGATGAAGAGTGAATGCCGCGTGTATGAGCGAGAGAAAGTTGCGACCGACCGACCGTGCAGGGTGAAGGAAGAGCCAAGCTCTTCTAACCTCCGCACACCGCGGCAGCGTAGGCACGTGCATTGCCGACCGAACCAACGGCTCGGCGACCAGCCGTCGCAGCAGCAGCGGCAGCAGCAGCAGCGGTAGTAGGAGAAGAACAACGAAGGCAGCGGAAGAAGCCACGTGAAGCGATGACGACGACCATTAAGATTATTATCACGTACGCGGCCGCACGCAGAGGCAGAGTTTTCGAGGCTAGAGAAAGCGAGTGAAGAAGTGTACGTGATCGCGCGATTACGCATTAAAAAGTCCGAGGCTAAAAAGCGGAGCAAGTGCACTAGGAAAACCGTGTTAGTTGGTACTCAGCTGTCGGCAGGAAGGGCAGACAGATAATAGCCAAATTAATCAGATAATTGCACTTGGACGAGAATCGAGATTCGAGCCTACCAGAGGTGATCCAATACTCAGCGAGTACCACCAGACGATTAGGTACAACGGCTTAGGTAACGCCGTTTCCTTATTTAAGATTTTTGATAGTAACGTTTGAACTTTACCCGCGGAGATGAATGTCCTCGAGACTTGGGTGCAAGCGACATCGCGCTTGTCGACACCGTTAGGGCGATGCCTTCGTAAGCTCGTCCGAGAGGTTACACTATGTCCTCGTGAGGTCGTTGTAGATAAGTTGTGTTCAATGGGCCTCAATTATAAAGGCCTCGGGGCAGTGATCCGTGATCGATTGGTTCGTGCCGAAGCGAAGCTCGAATTCCCCGACGAAGAGATTCCTTGGATCGAGATGTACGATGAGGTACCCGACGCAGTAGCTTTTGAAAAAGTAGGTCAGCGAGTGCTAAGTGCAGAAACTCGGAGGGAAATCAATGACGAGATAGATTCGATCAAGAGTTTGGGCCAAGAGCCAAAAGAAGATTACTGGGCTCAAGAGATCCAGAACACACTCGAGACAGCACGGCAAATAGATGACGAAAGCATGGGGCAGTATACACCCGGGTCCACGAAGGAGGTTCACACTATGACCACCTGTTCTACGACTACGACTACGACCAGGACGGCAGCGACTGCCACCGGAATGACCCTTGGACCATTTTCGACCACAACGGCGTGGGCGCCGAGTGCAACTTGGAGACCAAGCCTACCACCGATGTGGCAGCCTGGCATGGAGAGCGCGGCGGCCACGAGTTCGACACCCGCAACCTCGACAAGTTGCATGTTTCCGGGCCTACCGCCGAGCTACATGAATTGGCCGCAGTTTGTGCCGATGGCACCAATCAGTCGAAGTGCAATCGATGCAGCCTTCGGAGCACCGTCCTTGGAGAATACCGAGAAAGACAGACAACAACCGCGCCAAGAAGCACCCGTAGAGTCGCCGTCAAAGAAGTACGACCTGCCGAAAAACCGGACACCGACAGAGGTTGAATCTCCCTTGGACAAGTCGTTGTCGACTACTCATACCAAGTCGAAGGCTTTCACGAAGAAATACCTGAAGAAGATTGACGACGATGAGCTGCGCGAGGAACTTGATAAAAGGACGCAAGGTCCGGGCGAACTGATCAGTGATTTCGCCGATTGTTTCCTACACATCGTGCGTTTCATGAAGGAGAAACCCAAGAAGAAGAAGCTCACTGAGCGCTTCTTGAAAAATCTCCGAAGTGAGTATCGGCACTTCATCGCCCTCGGACACCCGAAGTCTATCAAGGCGTCCGTGAAACTCGGCAGAAAATTTGAAGGAATCAACGAGGGAGATCAACAGTTTCGCGATCCTCCGCCTCGGAATCGAGTTCTACTCGCGGATGCAGCATTCAGCGGTAAGAAGATACACAACATGGCAGCGATGGCAGCTGTTGATAGTGAGGAAGAACCGACGCAAGTTCAAGCACAGAAATTACAGAAGACGACGACACCAAGCAAGAAAGAACAGTCCAAGGTTAAGAGTAAACAAGGTAAGGTTAAGCCTGTCGCAAGTAACGAAGAGAAGCAGCGTAGTGAGACAGCTTCGCAAGTCAAGACAGTAGATGAGACGGTAACGACACCCGAGCCGATGAACCCTTGGACGGAGGCAAATGGACAGTATGCTTGGCCACAGTATGCAATGGGTGCGATGCAGTTGGCTCCAGTCACGAGTCAGCCGATGGCACCACCGATGCAACTTGGACCGAACGTAGGCTGGCAGCAACCTATAGCAACAATGCCTCACGAGACAGCCGGCTGGTCAGGGAGCTGTTCAACAGCCTTGGACAGGCCCGCCGCCGCAACCGAAGAACGAGCCAAACGTAGCGAGTACACCGCCTGCACAGCAAGGACGTACGAGCTTCACAGGCCCGTGCTTCCACTGCCAAGTACCCGGCCATCGAGCATCCAACTGTCCGTCTCGAGTGTGCTACGGATGTAGACAACGTGGACACACTCGAAGGACATGCCCAAATGTACCTCAGGAGGTCGCAGGCGCAGTGGCAATGGCTAAGCCACGCGTACAGTGTCAGCTGTGCGGAAATGAAGGTTATACCGTGCAGAACTGTCCGACTTGTGCCTCTCGCATCAAGCCTTTGGGAAATGCATAGATGGGGCTGTTGCAGGGTCAGCAGCAACCCCAGTAGTTGCGGAGACGAGAAAGACTGCTGAGGAAAATCAAGCCTTGGACGACGTAGATGTGGAAGATTGCGAGCTCGTGTACATGCAGTATGACGAAGAGCCGGAAGACGACGACGCGGAAGAGTGTGGGAGTTTGGATGAAGAGGAGATAGCTGTGGCGGAAGTGAAAGAGGAAGATGAGGCGCAGTTATTTCCGGACGAAGTTGCAAGTGAAGTGGAGTATTCGAAGGGAAGCGTCGAGCGTCTGGTGGCGTGCCATGTTGCGAGAGCAGTGCAGGAAGAAGCATCGAGTTCGAGAAGTCTTGAGTTGAACCAGCGTCCGTGTCTCTTGAAGGACGAAGATGATCGAGATCAACTGTTTCTTGATGTCCAAGGTGAAGCGATAATGCAACAGCCGATTGACCCACCGGCTGAATTCGCTGACGAGGCGGTCGAAATTGCCGGTCTGAGCAATGAAAACCGCCATCTCATAAAGATGTTCCTTGGACGGCAAGAGTATGTAGCTCTCTTAGACCCTGGAGCGACGGTGACAGCAATTTTGCCGAGAGTGGCAGAGCAGTTTGCGGACAAGATTACAGGTAAGCGCGGTTACATTCAAGGTGGATCGGGAGGTTATGCAAAGATTGACGGTGAGTTGCCGATCACCTTTGAGATCGACGGGCAAAGCGCAAAGATAAATGCTAGGATTTGCGGTACGTTAAGACACGATGTTGTCCTTGGAATGGATTTTATACTCGAATTTGACGTTGATTCGTGGAGGTAGATACCTTTGGCGAGTGAAGGAGGGCCCTTGGCATTCATCACGCCCGTCCGAAGAAGAAGGTAAGCCATTATTATTTGCAGAGTGCGCTGGAATTTCGTTGTGTGACGAGGAAGAGATAGACACCTTGGACAGATTGGTAGCAAAGTACTTGCCTGAAGATAGCCCGAGCCCTGGACTAACTCACATGTCCGAGCACCACATTCGAGTGACAACAGGTACACCAGTACGACATCATCCTCGGAGAATTTCTCCTCGTATGGAAGAGGTAGCTCGAGAGGAGGAGAAGCTGGCCAAGCAAGGTTTCATCGAACCCTCAGCCAGCGACTGGTGTAGTGCCCCGGTAATCGTACGCAAGTTAGATGGCGGATACCGCTTTTGCATCGATTACCGGGACCTCAACAAGGTAACTGTCCAAGATCAGTATCCCATTCCAAACATGGACGGGATACTTGATAAATTGAGGAAAGCTCGCTACTTGTCCAAGATCGATCTCAAGAACGCCTATCACCAGATTCCTATGGAGGAGCATAGCAAGCGCTATACCGCTTTTGCTGTTCCGGGATCTGGACTATGGCAGTATACGAGAATGCCCTTTGGACTGTGCAATGCACCTCGGACATTCCAACGCTTGATTGATGCGTTATTTGGCCCGCAATACGAGCCAAATATCTTCGGATACCTCGACGACATCATCGTGGCGACTGACACTTTCGAAGAACACCTGAAGTGGCTGGAAGTAGTGTTGACGAAACTAGAGAAGCAGGTCTTGCAGTAAATCGCAAGAAGTGCGAGTTTTGCTGTAAGCAACTCACCTACCTAGGATTCCTGCTCGACGACCAAGGCCTGAGACCTGACCCGGAGAGAGTAGCCCCAGTGCTGAACTATCCTCCACCTCGCAACCTCAAAGAACTAAGAAGGTTCCTTGGTTGCGTGTCATGGTACTCTCGATTTATTGAGATGGAGTCAAGCGTAAAAATGCCACTCCTCTCGCTGACGAAGAAGAATGCTCCTTGGACTTGGGGCCCAGATCAAGACGAGGCGTTCCAACAGCTGAAAAGTGCACTCGTCTCTGCACCTGTACTAGCTAGGCCAGATTCGGTAAGCCTTTCCGAGTGCAGAGCGATGCAAGCGCATACGCTATCGGTGCTGTGCTGACTCAGGAGCATGACGATGGTGAACACCCGATCGTGTACATCAGTCGTGTCCTGAGCTCAGCGGAGCGTAATTATTCGACCACGGAGCGTGAGTGCTTGGCCGTTGTATGGGCGGTCAAGAAGTTCCGTCCATACCTCGAAGGTTATCAATTCACGGTAATCACCGACCATTCAGCACTCAAGAGTCTCCAGACGTCGAAAGAACCGGCAGGACGTTTAGCCAGATGGGCCTTGGAACTCCAGCATTGGAACTTCACCATCGAGCATCGTAAGGGCACGCAGATGAAGGTGCCGGATTTCTTGTCGAGAATGGCAGACGAAGAAGAAGAAATTGCAGCTTTTGAGACCATAGAAGACCCTTGGTATTTGACACGAATGCAAGAAGTGCAGGAGATGCCGAAGAAGTTTGGCTCATGGCGAGTCGAGAATGGCATCCTCTATCGACATCGCGAAGATCCCCTACTAGACCCAATAGACGGAGGAACCGAGGCGTGGAGAATGGTAGTTCCCGTGGAGCATCGCGCACGTATTTGTCCGAGGCGCATGAAGAACGGTCAGCAGGACACCTTGGACAGCAGAAGACCTACGATCGTGTCGCGAGAGATTATTACTGGCCTGGAATGTGGCATGATGTTCGTGAGTATGTGAGGGATTGCGAACTTTGTCAAAGGCACAAAGTGCCGCAGACAGGACCGCAAGGTACCCTTGGACGAAGAGTCGTGGAACGACCGTGGGCCGTGGTAGCTGCCGACATGATGGAGTTGCCACTTAGCCTGAACGGTCATAAGTACGTCTTGGTATTTCAGGACCTATTTACGCGCTACTTAGAGTTCAAGCCCCTCAAGAAAGCAAACGGCCAGGCAGTAATCGATGCTTTGGAAGAACTGATATTCTTCAGGTGGGACGTACCAGATTATTTGCTGACTGACAATGGACGAGAGTTCAAGAACAAGGCCTTGGACTCCTTTTGAGCGACTTTGGCGTTAAGCACGTCACGACACCGCCTTATCACCGGCTGCGAACCCCGTTGAGCGTTCCAACCGAACTTTGAAAACGGTGTTTTCGATGTACTGCCAGCCAGACCATCGGGAGTGGGATCTCCATCTGCACGAGTTGAGGCAGGCTATTAATACAGCGGTGAATGCGACTACTAGAGTATCGCCGGCGTATCCAACTTCGGCAGACATCCGCAACAACCGAAAAGCCTTCGACGAGAAGTCGAAGAGCGAGGTCCGAAAGTCCAATTGAGTCCAGAGATTTGGAAAGATCGCGTAAAGCGCTTGGACGCGCTGAGGGATCGCGTTGCGCGCTTTATTGACCAAGCGCATGAGAAACAGAAGCGCCACTTTGACAAAGGTAGAGTCCGAGTAAGCTTTCAGGTGGGGGATTGGGTGAAACGAAGAACGCACCCTCTGTCGGACGGTAAAAGAGGATTCTCCGCCAAAATGGCGCAGAAACTCGAAGGTCCGTATCAGATTGCTGAAGTCCTCGGACCCGAGACTTACCGACTCCAAACAGATTCGCGTAAAGATGAAAGGTTCACGTAGAACATCTTTTCCGTAGCGCTCCCCCGCGAAAAGCCCGTGACCCCAAACCGTCGTCCGCGTAAACGCGTCCTAGCCAAAGTCCAAGGCCCGTAGGCAAAATAGAACGCGAATTGACCCAATTTTGACTTAATTTGTTTCAGGAGGCGATGAGCAACGACGAGCAGACGGAGTTGGAGCGGCAATCCGCCCAGGACTGGGCTCGACAGGAGTTCCAGCGAGTTTTCGTTGATTCGAACGAGGCTCGCGAGTCGGAAGCGACTCCGAGGCTCGACGAAGAGTGCTTGCGAAGCCTCGCCAGAATCGCGGAAAGAGACCGCAGCTTTCCGGATCCTGGCGTCGCCGGAGGTGCGCAATTACGTGTCCGCGCGCCGTTCTCCGCCCAGCGCCTTGGAAAACCTGCTTCTCGCGCCGACTCAAGCCACAGCCGAGGCAACGGTCGAAGCCGAAGCGGCACCCCAGGTGCCTGAGAGCGCCGCAAGCGCTGCACCCGATGAACGGAGCTCCCAGGGCGAGGCTGCTGCTGTCCCGAGGAGACAGAAGAGCCAGAGATACGGCTAACTGGCTCACTCTTCAACGACCTTAAGCCGATGCCGACGGACGAGCTGGACCCGCCATTACGCGCATGCTTCAATTGCCGTGGCATGGGTCACCAGCGCAGGGAGTGCCCACAGCCCCGGCGAAAGAACGTCTGCTGGAACTGTGGTCGGGACGGACAGGCGATGGACCGCTGTCCTAGATGCAGGGAGGCATACTTCCGTTGGAAAGGTCGGAGGCAGGATCCGGAGAGGTCGGTAAGGGCCCAGAACGGCATGGCAACTACGAGCCCATGCCACCAGAGATTCTGCTTCAGCCACGCTCCGGAGAGTCACCACATGACCACTTCGAGCGCCTGAAGAGGCACCTGGTTGGCCGAGACCCCACCTCCGCGACAGAGTTTCCGGCGATACTTCCCGCGCGGCCCACCCAATGCTCCCTCAGAGCGAATGGGCAAGGTTAGGAACACCAAGTCCACATATATTATCACCCATACCGCCGCGGACATGATTACTAATGTTTTACTCTGTTCTAGGATCCGCAGCGGGACTTGGACTAGTGGAGTTACCACCTTGGACCTCGCGCGCGCGATACTCGCTGCCGTGATTTATTATTTTATTTTAATTTCACATGTTCCTTTTTCTAGTTTTAGGTTATAATGAGGTCGAAGACCCATGTGATCAGGCATTGAAGCCAAGCATTTTTTTTGTTTGATTAGAGTGTCCCGAGAGGACAGTAGATTTACGCGGTGAAATAACCGAACGGCAATCAGGCCAAAGACTCGAATGTAGTTCCTTTTAGTTATTTATAATTTGATTTAATTTTATTTTGATAGGCAATAAAGCCGAATATAATTTTGTTTTGGGCATTAGCCGTTAGTAGGTAGACAGCTCGGACTGTCACTGACCGCGAGAAATAAGAAATACCATGTGCCTATTAGCGATTAGTAAAATTAGTACGTAAGTTAGGGCAAAATAGCCCGTCACGCAAAGTGAACCTTGGACAGTAGCCCGTTTGTTCTTTTTTTCTGAGGCGAAGAACGCCGTTATTTTCATTTTTGTTTATTAATAAAGTTGTTCATGCCATTCACACACATGCTCATACACTCATTCATCATTTACCCACCCTTATTGCTGAATTGATTGACAGGTACACCGATGGAAACGCTTGGTAAGTGCGGAACATGTCGCAGAGCGGTAGTTCCGACTTGGGGGGGGGGGGGGGGTATTGTGACGATGTCACTGGCACCGAGTCGTCACGAGTGCCGAGGTGACATCACCGACAGCAGCCGTACAAGCACGTACAACGAGCGGATCCGGCCGACCGTCGAGACGCGGCGCCAATCCAAATTTTCTGCGAGACTTGGACATAACCGCAACTTGGAGCAGCAGAGACCCGGCAGGCATGGCGTCGCAGAGCAACGCCAACGACATCGTAAGCGAATAGCATCAAATTGTATTGTAGTAACTTGGTCGGTCGTGTATGCGAGTGTGTGGTATGGTAATGTGTTGCGTGGTATAAAAATCGCGAAGTAGAGTAATAGAATTGAATGTCATTGTATGCGTACGAGAAGATATCGCGGTGTAAAATAAAGTCGATTATTGTGGTGTTTCATCGTCGCGTAGTAAAAGTCGCCCGAGGCGAGCAAGTCGCTGTTACGGTCGCGCGCGTACCCGACATCGGAAAGCAGCCATCTTTGTACATCGCCGTGCCCGTTTCGCACGAAGTCGCGGAGCCGTCGTAGGCCGAGCGTGGCGAAGTCACTTCGCGTAGTAGCTAAGAGAGCGTCACGAAAACGGGATTCGAACAGAGCACGTGTTGTAACTCTGTACTTCCCCTTGGACTTTCGCGAGCGAACGCACGTGGCATTAGGCTTCGTCTACAGTGGAACGGAGACGCGCGAGTGCAGTGCGCGGCACGATATCGGGATTCGAGCCGAGGTCGTATTGTGACTAGACAGTATCCCCTTGGACTTTACTGCGCGAGTACCCTTATGGTAATTTGACGTCGCTAAAGCATTATTGAGACTTTCCTTGTAAATAAAATACACCGAATCGTAATTGAGTATGATTGGTAATCTTAGAATAATAATTAATTTGACTTGGAGTAATAAATAAGGAATGTTGATTTAAACTCACTCCCTCTTGTGGGTTATTTCGCGAACCTTTTCCGAATTTTTCAGCAACGAATTGCCGACGCTCGAGGCTCATGGTGGAAGGCTCGACCCCCTTTTTAGGTAAGACGACCAGGTAGGCTAACCGAGCCTCAGTAAATAAATGATACGACTGCAGGGCGAGCATAGGCTAAGGCCCAAACCCTCGCACGTCGCAACGATTATCCTCGTCACCACTGTTATGTAAGGGAATAGGGAGCAAATAAACGTGACACACAATTATAAGCAAAAGATAATGATAGTATGGTGTTTATTGAGTATAATGTTGTGTACGTGCGGAGAGCTCGCTCGAGGCTGTGACTTTCGCGAGTCTGCGAGATAAACGTCTCGCCTGATCGTCGCTCAGCTTAGGCCGCCTCGTGTGTTACATACATTACACAAATCTCATAAGATCATGATCATTTTTCCGGCAAAAAGTGAGGTGCTGCAAAAACGAGTTTGCGATACCTGCGAGTTATCGAGTCTTGACGTAGCCCACTGCTCTACTATTACTCTTTTCGACCTGTCGGATAAGATGACAGAATCGAGTGCCGTATAACATAATTGAAAAAAGATAAAGCCGTTCGAAAACCTTTGAGGTCAGTAATAAAGTCGATGTGTATTCCATAGCCAAATACTCGCACTTTCCTATTTTTTTGCAGCTGAATGCTCGTATAAAAATCTTATGAGATCATGACCATTTCTCAGAAGAAAAGTGAGGAAAGGAACATACGTGATGGCGATAACTGCTAGTTATTGAGTCCAGACGTGACTCAATGCTTACCATTGTTACACTTTTTTACCTGTTTGATCAGATGACAGAATCAAGTGTCATAAATTGAAAAAGATTCGGCCGTAAAGAGACCTTCTAAGTCAGTGATAAAGTCGTTGTGATTTCCATGGCAAAATACTCGCTCTTTCTTTGATTTTCGCTGATGGTTGCTCGTATACAAATCTCATGAGATCATGAACATTTCTCCGGCAAAATGTGAGGAGCAGCACATAAGAAATGGCCAAATTTGCTAATTATTTGGTCCTGACGTTACGCAATGCTTTACTATTGTTACATTTTTTTACCTGTTCGATCAGATGACAGAATCAAGTGTCGTAAACCATGATTCAAAAGTTTCGGCCGTACAAAGACCTTCTAAGTCAGTGATACAGTCGTCGTGTATTTGATGGCAAAATGCTCGCTCTTTCCTCATGTTTTGCTGCTAGTTTGCTTGTATGAAAATCTTATGAGATCATGACTATTTTTCAGGCAAAAAGTGAGGAAAGGCATATACCAGATGGCGATAGCTGTAAGTTATTGAGTACTGACGGGACTCAATGCTTTACTATCATTCAAAAAGATTCGTTTGTACAAAGACCTTCTAGGTCATTGATACAGTCTTTGTGTATTCCATGGCAAAATACTCGCTCTTTCCTCATTTTTTGCTGCTAGTTTCTCGTATACAAATCTCATGAGATCAGGATCATTTCTCGGGAGAAATGTGAGGAGAAGCACGTGAGAAATGGCCAAAATTGCAAATTTTTCGGTCCTGATGTGACTTAATGCTTTTTTATTGTCACACTTTTTTAGCTGTCCGATCAGATGATAGAATCAAGTGTCGTAAACCATCATTCAAAAAGATTTGGCTGTACGAAACCTTCTAGGTCAGTGATACAGTCGATGTGTATTCCATGGCCAAATACTCGCTCTTTCCTATTTTTTTGCTGCTGGTTGGCTCTATTAAAATCTCATGAGATCATGACCATTTCCCAGGTGAAAAGTGAGGAATGGCACATACGAGATGGCGATACCTGCTAGTTATTGAGCAGCCTGATTCTTACCTGTCGATAGCTCGGTCGGCATCTGCGACGCCATGTCTCGCACTGGGTCCTACATTGCCCTATCAACACCGAATCGCGCTGGAATTTCGAACCGCAACAGTCGATCGCGCAATCTATCCACCTCGTCGTCCACATTCAAAGTATTCATCATGCAACTACTTCGCGGGCTCGCCTCAGTCGCGCCTGCGATGGTACACCGTATTATTTCCACCGCGTTGCCTTCTGCCATCGACGACCAATCGATTCGGCCCAACATTTGCGACACCGATGAATTTAACCCACCGTTCGTATTCATGGCTGCTATTGCCCTCTCTCTTATTGCTCACTAACCCCAATGCTCGCTCACACACGCCGTTCCGTCACTCAAAATTCTCACGCGAATTGCCTTAATTTCTGCTCGACTCCCATCTATTCGCTTTTCGCGCTACTTTCGCGTACAGTACTACTCGCGTAATATTGTTTTGATCTGAGCCGGAGGCTTTCGCTGTCTCTGTCAGCAGACGACAACGACCTCGAGTTCACTTGCTCGCACAGGAAAAATTAGGCAACTTACTTTTTCAACCGAAAGAGAGAATAAAAAAATTAACATAAAATTTTTCAATTAAGGGGACACACCAGTGTTTATGCCTATAAATGAAAAACATGAAAATTGAGGATTACTATTAAAATTTTTTGTTTCTGATGTTAAAATATGTTTTTATAGGTCCTTTTATAACAAAAAATATGTCTCTAGTTCCTCTTATTATTAAAATTCATCCAGGATTCATATATATTGACTTGTGATTTCTAAGTCATTGACCGCATGAAAATAACAAAAATAGCTATTTTAATGCTCACTTATTGCTATATTTGGAGATTAGTAGATTAAAAAAATAACTCAATAAAAAATCTGCTACACTTAAGTGGAAAAGAATTTTATTACAAAACTTTTGAGACCCAAGGGACGCAAATTGAATAAATGATACATTCAAAATCATGCGGTCAATGACTTAGAAATCACAAGTCAATATATATGAATCCTGGATGAATTTTAATAATAAGAGGAACTAGAGACATATTTTTTGTTATAAAAGGACCTATAAAAACATATTTTAACATCAGAAACAAAAAATTTTAATAGTAATCCTCAATTTTCATGTTTTTCATTTATAGGCATGAACACTGGTGTGTCCCCTTATCTAAGGTATCACACCATTAATGAACGTGTGTAATGAGTCATTCGTGAGGTATGACGATGGTTAATGGAGCCAAATTGTCGAGCCAAATTTACATGAAGCCAAATTCATGTAATGCTAAAATAATGATTATGTATGTGAATCGTATGTGATGTTATTTATTTTCAAACTTACTACTATTGTATTTCGGCTTTTGGCATCAGCTCGCCTCGTATTCGCATATTTACGTTTTCAATTTATTCGGCCCTACTCGACTTGTCAACAGACACCGCTCCAATGTTTTGAATTTGCCGTCACAATCCGTAACGAATCTTTTAAAATCGCGCCAAATTCTCTCTCAGTTTCCGCTGAGCAACGATATTTTCAATTAATAACGAACTTTGCAACTGAAAATCGCGCCAAATTATCACTGTCAGTCTCCGTTTAGCAAAATATACATATTGCTAGAGGTTCGGATTTTCTCTACTCGCTCCCCGGCGATGATCGGCGGTGTCGGAGGGAAGGCAGAGAAATAATTGTAGTCGGGATATTTCTATTCGTTGAGTTGTTCTCGGCTGTACTCGCCGAGAAGTTCTGAATTTAATTCTTTTCTTCACTTCCGAATTGCCTTACGAATCCGTTACACAAAATACCCTTACTTATTTACTATTTACAATCTTATTTAAATTATCCCGTTATATTTGACACTTATGACTTATATCCCGATGTTGCCGCGCTACGCTTTTGTTATTGTTTTTCCCAAACACGACGCGTAAGGCCTATATCCTGGCTGCGACATACAAGTGTACGTCCAGCCAAGGTCACAACTCTACAATACTATTTGTACATATGTTCTTTTACTCTCTCTCGACTCGACCGTACCAATGTTTTTCGCGATTCGTTCGACGATCTACCCGTACAAAAAACACACACGTTGGGTGCCAATGTAACGGAGTATCCTCGGGATGTAGATACGGCGTCTGGTGTGACGTCCACACAGACCTGTAAACGGGTAAAAGTAGAGGGGTGCCGAAATAAAGCTATGATTCGTTATTTTTAATAAGTAACAATTAGGCTTAATTCATTAAATAGGCACCAGTCACGAAAGTGACGCCGTAACAGTTAGATATTACACGATAGCATAAGCTTACAAATGATGTTTAAAACAATAGAATCAGACACGCGATTACAAGTATCACCGAAAACAATCTATGTGTGGCTTCGGGCCACCTCGGCTAGCCGATACAGCAGTATAGGGTCGTTGGACGAGCTTAAACGGGACGTAGTCGAGAGAGATCGAGCGGTAGTAAAGAGGTTATCAATTATGGCGTAAAATACGTGAGAGAGGTGGGCGACTTACATTGGTTGACGGGTATTAGTTGTATGGTTGACTCGGGCAGCACTAGACAAATGTGGACTGCAAAACAGCGAGGGCCTGAACGAGAGGGCAGCCAGGACAGCAAACACTTCAGCAGTGGCATTCACTCGTCACGCACACAATAGCGGATTATTGTCGCGATGTTGTTGCTCGCGCGTTCCCACACAGAGTATAGTCTCTCCGCTCCATCATCAGCCCATCGTCGACTTGCCCCTTCTACTTGACAGGTTTTCGTCTGCTCACGGCAGCTCGCGCTTGGACCTGCAGCTCGCGCAGAGTCGTACACACTCTCTCTCTGATTCGGCGATTTACAATTGAGACACGGTGCCAAAAGCTAGCCTACTACATTATTGAATGTATCTCGCGTAATTATCTCTCTCTCCACATAAGGATTGTTGGATCAAATAAAGAAGGATCACCGCAAGATTCTTGACGTGGCTCACTGCTCTAGTATTGTGACACTTTTTGACCTGTCGGATCAGATGACAAAATCAAGTGTCGTAAACCATCTGAAAAAGATTTGGCTGTACTTAGACCTTCTAGGTCATTGATACAGTCGTTGTGTATTCCATTTCAAAATACTCGCTCTTTACTCATTTTTTGCTGCTGCTTGCTCGTATACAAATCTCATGAGATTATAATCATTTCTCCGAAAAAATGTGAGGGGCAGCACATAAAAAATGGCCAAATTTGCTTATTATTCGGTCCTGACGTGACTCAATTCTTTACTATTATCATACTTTTTGAGCTGTCGGATCAGATGACAGAATCAAGTGTCGCAAACCATCATCTAAAAAAGATTTGGCTGTACGAAGACCTTCTAGGTCAGTGATACAGTCGTTGTGTATTCCATTTCAAAATACTCGCCCTTTCCTCATTTTTTGCTGCTGGTTGCTCGTATACGAATCTCATGAGATCATGATCATTTTTCAGGCGATAAGTGAGGAAAGGCACATACGAGATGGTGATACCTACTAGTTATTGAGTTCTGACGTGACTCAATGCATTACTATTGTCGCAGTTTTTGAGCTGTCGGATCAGATTACAGAATAAAGTGTCGTAAACCATCATTTGAAAAAGATTTGGCTGTTTGAAGAACCTCTAAGTCAGTAATACAGACGTTGTGTATTCCATGGCTAAATACTCGCTCTTTTCTATTTTTATGCTGCTGGTTGCTTGTATTAAAATCTCATGAGATCATGACCATTTCTCAGGCGAAAAGTGAGGAAAGGCACTGTTTCGTTGAGAATTCAGAATTAATCTGAATTCTCGTAATTATGATGTAAAAAAGGTGATTAAATAAAATACGCGTTTAAGAGGAAAAAACTGTGAAAAAACCTCTCTTTATTTGTATCGATTTGTAAATGAATTCGCTGTGGTCAGTGCGTGACTGTAGTCAAAACTAGACTGTGCTTGTGGCAGCTCAGAGCCGCCGAACGACAATGTCTTTTCGACATTGGGCATACAGACATACACCACAGCTGTGAGATAAAGGCGAACCGCGTGGACACGTTACGACGTGTAAGTCGAGTTAGCAAACGTAAACAAAAGAACACTACATCACGTGCCGGCCGGCGTCTCGTAGAATATCGATAATAAAATATTAATAACGCGAACCCGAATCATGCGCCTCTCACTAGACGGTGCTGTAAGCCATGGTATATGTATGTATCTCGGAGAGAACCGAACATTCTCCCCGCGTTGCGATATGGTGAGAAATTATGTGATTTATGAATGTTGCATTGGATTTATTGTAATGGTTGATTGTATATTTTGTACATTATTGAATCATATGGAAAGAATTGTAATTAAAACGATTAAAACAATTATAAAAATGATGTGATTGAATTAATTGGTCACTGGAAGTCGGCAAAGTTGAGTTATATTGCGCTTGAAATGTCCGTGGGCTGTCGTGATGGTTGCTACTCGAGTGATTCCGTCTGTGCCAGGATGAATTTCTTCGATTACTCCTAATCTCCATTGCATGCACGGAGTATTTTTGTCAATGATGATTACGACATCATTCAGCTTAAGCTCTTCTGAACTTGAATGCCTTTTCTGTCGTTTTTGAAGTTCACTTAAATATTCTAAGTACCATCGTCTCCAAAAATGCTGTTGAGCCTTAGAAATGAATTCTGACGCTAAGGAGCCAGACTGTAAACCTGTTTTCAGGCTCATCTTCGACGTCTTCCTCTGGTAACATTGTTAGAGGGCGTCCAATCATTAAATGAGCTGGCGTGATAGCAAATGGGTCGTTCGGGTCCGTTGACAACGACCATAATGGTCTTGAGTTGAGTATGGCTTTGACTTCGATGGCAAACGTGTTGATCTCTTCAAACTTAAGTAATTTTTCTCCTAGTACTCGTTTAAAATGGTGCTTGAAGGACTTAACGGCGGCTTCCCATATTCCGCCGAAGTGTGGAGAGATCGGAGGATTGAAATGCCAAATTATATGTTCTCGAGCCGAAAATTTTTTGACCTTTCCCTTTAATGCTTCTGAGTTTAATAAGGCATACAATTCTCGCAATTGGTTGTTTGCTCCAACAAAATTGGTACCATTGTCAGAGTATATATGTAATGGACGAGAGCGCCGACCGATGAAGCGTCTGAGAGCACCCAAAAATCCGTCTGTAAAGAGATCGCTGACTATTTCTATATGGACTGCCTTTGAGGACATGCAAACGAATACACATCCATATGCTTTTACCTTACCACGATTTTGCAATTTCTTCTTTTTAATAAATAATGGTCCAAAGTAATCTACTCCTGTGTGTTGAAAGGGGTATGATTCTTGAACTCTTGCCGGAGGTAAATTTTCCATTTTACCGTGCATGATTTTCGGCCTGTGCCGAATACAAATTATACTACGGTGAATGACTCTGCGCACTTGATTTTTTCCGTCCAAAAGCCAAAATCGATGTCGCAAATTACTCAAGGTAGTCTGAATACCTGCATGATGGAAGTGGACGTGATAATCTTGTACAATGAGATCTGTTACGTGATGATACGACGGTAACAGTATTGGGTTCCTTTGATCATTCTTAATTGATGCGTTTAACAGTCGACCTCCCATGCGCAACAAACCGTCTTCGTCCATAAAGGGGTCAAGAGCTGCCAATCGCGTGCGTTTGCTATTTTTCATCTCGCGAAGAATAGTAATCTCTTTTTTGAAACCTTCTCCTTGAATAATTTTTATAATTCTTTTTTCGGTGTTAATTCTCTCCTTTACTCCAATATGAATATCCTTTTTAAAGGTATAAACATCGAGACTCTCAAACAATATGACACAGTGTTCAACAATTTGGAGTACGTCGAAAATCGTTGAAATATATCGTTTCCGAAAGTAGATAAGATTAAACACCTGTTTGCTCGTACCCCAGTCAGATCTGCTATTGTTTGAATTTGCTCTGATGGCCACTGGTCAGATGATTGGCGCAACCAAGTCGGCCCAGAAAACCATAACTAATTCTCTGTAAATTCTTGTGGAAATTGTCCTCGTGATAAAGCATCTGCTGGATTTTCATGTGTCCTGATGTGTCTCCATTTTATTCTACCTTTGAGAGCTTGAATTTTTGCCACACGATTAGCTTCAAATGTTTTCAAGGTTTTCTGTGGCTCTTTCTTGATCCACTGCAATACAATGGTTGAATCAGACCAAAATGTAATGTTATGTGTCGAAAATAGTGATGCGAATTCCGTTTCTTCGTATAAATGCACTAGTAATTGAGCTGCACATAATTCTAAGCGTGGTATTTTGACCTTCTTTATTGGCGCAACTCTCGATTTTGAACAAGCTAGACTTATTCGTACTTGACCTGTTGTATTTTCCGATCGGACATATATACACGCACCGTAACCAGCTTTGCTTGCGTCACAGAAGCCATGAATCTGAATACGCGTTGGGTTTTCTATCAGCAGACGACGTTCAAATGATAATTTCCTTATCAACGGAATTTTCCAATAGGTATATACTTCTTGAGGAACTGATTCATCCCAATCTAGTTTCGCCTTCCAACATTCTTGTATTAATCGCTTAGCTTGTAATATTACTGGACCTATGAGTCCTAAAGGATCGAAAATTTTGGAAATATTAGATAATATTATTCTTTTCGTCACCTTTGCAGAAACGTCAATTTCTTCCACTTTAAATAATAATTCGTCAACTTGCGAATTCCACACAACGCCTAATGTTTTTAAAATTGCACTTTTATCAACAACGCAGTCCGAATCTACGAATTTAGCTTCTATATTATCTAGTGCATGATGATGGTTTGATGACCATTGACGTATGTCAAATCCTCCACGCCGCAACAAAGCAATCACTTCATCTCGAATATTAATTACCTCAGATAATGAGTCTGCACCTGTCAATAGATCATCAACGTACAAGTCATTTTTCAAAATGTATGCAGCCTTTGGAAAGTTTTTGCCCTCATCATCAGTCAGCTGTGGAATTGTACGAATAGCTAAATAAGGTGCAGCCGATACTCTCCGACGTCACAGTATTAATTGAAATGTCCGTATTTTGCCATCGTGATATCAAAATATTCGAAATCTTCTATCGTCTGGGTGGACTAAGATCTGTCGGTACATCTTCGCTATATCAGCTGTAACGACGTAAACATATGACTGGAAACGTAAAAGATGGCTGAACAATTTGGCCTGAATCGTCGGTCCAATCATCAATTTATCATTTAGTGAAACTCCACTAGAAGATTTAGCAGAGGCGTCGAAAACGACTCGTACCTTTGTAGTATTACTCGATTCCTTCATCACAGCGTGGTGAGGCATGTAATAACCAGGTGTTGTTTCGTCATGGATCGAAGACATATGCCCTGCATTTATGTATTCTTGCTTTACCTTGCAGTATTCATTTTTAAATTCAAATTTGAGTCAAGTTTTTTTGCAATGTATAAAAACGTTTTAATGCTTGTGCGCGTGATTCACCCAAATTATTTTTATCGTCCTTGAAGGGTAATTTGACGATGTATCGACCATTGCTATCTCGAGAAGTATGATTTTTGAAATGTCGTTCACATAATAATTCTTCGTGAGACTTCGAAGAATCTTTATCTAAATCTTCAATCCTCCAAAATTTTTCCAATTGCTCGGATATACTAAGCAAATTACAAGAAACGTGATTTCTCTGTTTTGGTTCGTCAAGACCGCCGGCTACAATCCATCCTAGCTGTGTTTATTGTAGTATCAAATCGCCTCTCCCCTTGGATAAATTATGTTGTCCGATGCTGAAAAAAGATAAGGTCAAACCTGCTCCAATTAAAATGTCGACTGGTCTTGGTAAATGAAATTGAGGATCGGCAAGTCGAATGTTTGAGGGTATGTGTACCGACTCTCGGGGAAAGACTTCATCTGGAACGAACTCAGCAATTCTAGATATTGTCAATGCTTTGATATTTCTTTGAAATGTGTTGTTCCGAGATCAAAAGTGCAATTCAACGCTGCTTGTCGATGTCGTATTCATATCATTTATTGCACCAATAGGCACTGAACAAGGATGTAATGGCAATCTTAATTATCGTGCTAGTCTTTCCGTAATAAAATTTTCTGTAGCACAAGTATCTAATAGCGCTCTTGCTTCGATCAACTCTCCTCTTGCGTTTTTCACAACAATCATGGCACTCATCATCAACTGAGCACGAGGAGATTGTGACGCTAAACTTAAGTTTCGGTTTCCTAGTCATGATAGAGCATCTTCATTGTTGCTATTAAGCGAATTCACATTGGTGTTATTATATTTATGTGTACGGGTTGAATTGCTTCTTACTGACTCATCGTGTAACAGAGTATTATGAAATCGATTGCATAATTTACAATGAGACAAAGAGCATGGACCCGTGTGCGTTCGTAAACAATTACGGCACAATTTTTTAGATTTCACAACTTCCCAACGTTGTTGTACCTTAAGTTTTTCAAATTCTTCGCACATATATATAGGATGAGCATTCTTACAATATGCACAATTATTTTGAAAACTTGTTACAAATGCTTTAACGCCTGAATCAGTTTTGCGTGTTTTTGAAGAATTATTATGAGGATGTTCATTACGGCGTTTGTTGTTAAAAGATGCGTTCCCTTGTACTGAATTAGAATTTAATGAATTTATTCTGAAAACGTACTCGCTGATAAATTTGCACAATTGTTCAAATGTCGGAAACTCATCAAAACTAAGTGTTTCTTCCCATTTCATTCGGACATCGATAGGAAGTTTTTTCTCGATGATTCGAACAATCATTCCCTTGTCTATCTTTACCTTGAGAGATTCAAGCATACTTATATACTGTTGTGCATCATCGATAATCCTGGTCAAGCCTTCAGATGACGCTACAGTGAGTGAAGGAATGTCGATAATACCGTCGTAGTGCTTTGCAATGAGTACGCGCTGTTTCTCATACTCATCCGTTAATGTTTTCCAGGCTCTGGCATAATTTTCGGCACTTGCATCGTACAAAGCGAGTTTATTAAATGCTGAGCCTTTCAAACAGTCTCTTAAATATAAGAACTTATTCAAATCGTCAACATCAGTACGTGCATCTATCATTGATAAGAATGTGTTCTTGAAAGACAACCACTTCTCGTGATTATCGTCGAACTGCGGAAGATTGGCGATTGAAAGTTTTACTAATTGTTGACGCTCAATCATCATTGAATTTCCAACTGACATACAAAAATTGAAGTACCAGGATTCGAAGAATTTGGGATCATGAGCGTTCTAACCTTTGTTGCCATTTCGTAATATTCATTTTCGACGATTCGTGCTTGATCAGCTTCGAGATTTCCTTCTTCATAAACTAGTCCTTCTACGAGCGATTCGTATTCTCTAAACAAGTCGGTCACACGCTCAAAGCGAATACTGGCATTCAATGGGTCGACTTCATTATTAGATATAAGACCTTTCAAGACAGTAACCCTGCCCTTCAAGGTTCCTCGCTTACGTGCGACCTCGCTAGCCATTGTTATTTGTCAACTTATGCGAAATCATCACTTTACAATTATACTACGTCCTCGCTCTTCTACATTACCAATTGTAGACGTCCCCGTACGGCTCGCTGGTCACGAATTTAGAGTCCCTGAAAGTAAGATTTTGGCCGCACACGGCGCTGTATTACCTGTCGCCGCGTACGGCCTGCCCTTCCGCCTCAGTTGTTTTTTCGTGCGCGAACGCACAACACGAATAGTGAGGTTACCTTTGAAAAGTGCAAAAAAGAGATGCCCAAGAAGACGAAAAGAGAAAGAGAGCCTGAGGAGAGGTTGGAAAGACTCCTTAAGAAGGTGAAGAAGCTGACTTCAGAGGTGGAAAACGTAAAATCCGGATTGAGAAAGGAGGACGGTGACGAGGGTAAGGCTAAGCAGAACCTTGAAAACGTTACACCAAACCACCACCAGCCGCCTTCAACCAACGAAGACATCAAAACCATCGAAAGCGAGGTTTCGGATATCGAATCCTTAGAAGAAAACGAGAAAATGATGGTCGAGGCTGCCGACGGAGAAAACGGCGAGGTTGTCGTGGACGATAATTCGAATAGAATCGTAAGTAATAGATATCTTAAATAAGGCTCGGCGGTGAGCATAATGGCGGCCGTTGTGTCGTATAGGGCCGTGAAAGAGTATTGTATAAAGTGAGAACGCGTCTTCTACGAAATACAAATGTCTCCATGCGTGCGCGCCTATACGGCCGCACTAGGCAGTTTGTTCGAGTTATATATATACATACAGGCTCAGATACGTTGACTGCTCTTCTTCCGCGGCGTGTTTGCACGAGTGGCAAAACAAGCCGTTGTGTATCAGTGCCAGTGTTTGCACGAGTGGCAAAACAAGCCGTTGTGTATCAGCGCCAGTGCTCGTATGCATGACGAGACACGTCGCTGCGACTGTCGAAAACTGCCCGTGTTTGTACGCGTGACAAAACGAGGCTAGAAACATTGCCACTGCAATTAAAATTATTCAATGCGCTTTGACGCTAATCTACTGTGGTTTCCTTTTTCGCAGATTGGCGAAGATCCTTCTTCTGCAAAAGGTGAAAAGCTTTCCATAAAGGAAGATTTATTAAAAATTTGGCAATTTCTCTGTCGTGATGGAATGTCAAAAGAAAAGGAAGAAACCCTTTTAGAAAAGTACCAGACCTTAGCTGAACTTGCACCACCGGATCTGAATCCTCAGATAGATAGCTCTTTGAGAGAGTCAGCCAAAAAACGAGATAAATACATGCTAGCTGTTCAGAAGGTAGCTGCACAAGGACTCTCGATAGTGGGTTCAATTATGACTAACATATACAACAATATGAATGAAGGATTGGATATCGAGGAGGTCCTGTCTCCTCTTAAAGAAGCCGGGGATTTGCTATGCCTCATCATAAATAAACAATCCAAAAACCGGAAAGCGTTCATAGAACCTGGTCTACCCAAAGACAGCACGTTAATTTTGAAAAATACAAAGATCTACAGAGATCTCTCATCAAAAATTAAAGAGGCAAAAGCTCTTTCTACAGAAGGACAAGAATTTGCTAAGCCAATCTTGACTCCTAAGCCTTTAAACACGAAATCCCCGAACGCTGGACGTCGAGTTGCGGGGAATACGTCTACAGGAGGACGTCCGAGACAACAGCTGTTCTTCAAAAACAACCAACAGTTTGTGAACAACAGAGGTCGATCATATCGAGGTCGCGGAGCCAAACAGTCATCGTACAATCAGAGCCAACGACAGAGCCAATAATTGTAGGCGGTAGAGTACAACATTTTTATAAAAAATGGAGTGAAATCACGGGTGATAGCTACATTTTAAATTTAATATTAGGCTACAAGATACCCTTTCACACTACTGTTCCGGAGACAATGCATACCTATAAATCACGTGTTGAGGCGGATAACAAAGTTGCATTAAAAGCCGCAATTGATAAATTGGTAGAAAAAGGTGCGATTAGAGAATGCAAATACGTGGTTGGTCAAGTATTATCTCCGTATTTTCTAGTTAAAAAACCCGATAAATCCGATCGTTTCATTCTAAATTTAAAATTTTTAAATCAGTTTGTTCAAGTAGATCATTTTAAAATGGAAGACCTCCGTACTGCTATTCAATTAATTTTTCCAAACAGTTACGTAGGTTCGATTGATTTGAAAGATGCATTCTTTATGATACCGTTACATCCACATAGTAGAAAATTTGTGCGGTTCAAATTTGATGACAAAATCTTTGAGTTTCTCTGTTTACCATTTGGATTATGCACTTCGCCAAGTGTGTTCACCAAACTCATGAAGGTGGTTATGAAATCGTTAAGAGCGCAGGGTCTAACTTCGGTTATATACTTAGACGATATCTTGTGCATAGAAAATTCTTATGAAGAATGCCTTTTTAACCTGCAAAAGACAAGATGTCTTCTGACAGATTTAGGGTTTATCATTCATAATGAAAAATCAGACAAAGTCCCAACCCAGAGAGGGAAATACTTAGGGTTTATTATCGATACTAAAAAAATATTGTATAGAACTTCCTGATTATAAAAAAGAAAATTTACAAATTCTCGTTAAAAAATTCCTCAACGCTCAGACTTGCAAAATTCGGGAGTTAGCTCACCTCATAGGTAAACTAGTTTCGTGCTGCCCAGCCCTTGATTATGCGTGGCTGTATACAAAGAACTTAGAAAAAGAAAAAATATTTCAATTGTATTTCAACAATTTTTGCTACGACAAGACTATCATATTAACGGATGCAGTCAAAGTTGACCTTAGGTGGTGGCAGAAAAATATCCCTAATAGTGTACACTATATAAAAAATAACGAGTTCAAATTGACGATTTTTACCGACTCTTCTCTCGAGGGTTGGGGCGCAACCGACGGAACACGCAAGATTTACGGTTCTTGGTCTCGCGACGAAAAGAAGCATCATATAAACTATCTAGAGTTATTAGCAGTAAAAATCGCGCTGGAGAACCTAGCATCCGATATTAGAGATGCACAGATTCTATTAAGAATAGACAACACTACCGCTTTAGCGTATGTCAACAAGATGGGCGGTATTCGAGTCGATAAACTAAGCAAATTGTCCAAAGATATTTGGCAATGGGCGGAGGAAAGGAGTATATTTTGTTTCTTCCTATATACCATCGGAGTGCAACACGGTAGCAGACAAACTATCGCGAATAGGTAATATCGATACGGAATGGGAATTGAATGACGCCTACTTTAGTAAAGTCGTCAAGAAATTCGGAAAACCACAAATTGACTTATTTGCTACTAGCAAGAATCGTAAATGCGAACAGTTTGTGTCATGGAAACCTCAAAACGGAGCATTATGTGTCGATGCGTTTACCATAGATTGGAACGATTTATTCTTTTGCATTTCCTCCCTTTGCCCTGTTGGCAAAAACATTATCGAAAATAAAGAAAAACAAGGCTGTGGGGATTCTTGTAGCTCCATTTTGGGAAAATCAGCCGTGGTTTCCACTCTTTGTAAAATTATCAATAAGTGAAATAATAATTTTTAACCCGAATAAAGACCTTTTATTGTCTCCTTGTAGGACAATTCAGCACCCAAGAGCACAACACCTGGCTTTGATGGTATGCATTGTATCCGGGAAGCATTTATAAAGAAAAGTATCAAAAATTCTGCAATTGATATAATCTTGGCGTCATTAAGTAAATCTACACTTAAACAATACAATGGTGCTCTGAAGCAGTGGTCCGATTTTACAGAAAAAACCGAAATCGATTTCTTTGATATCTCGGTAGACACAGTATTAAACTTTCTTACTGATAGGTTTGAAGCAGGAGCTTCATACGGTACTTTAAATACGTACAGAAGCGCAATTTCATTAATATCTAAGGATAAAATAGGAGAGAGAATAGAAATTTCAAGGTTTATGAAAGGGGTTCACAGGCTCAGACCAGTAAGACCCAAATATAATTACACTTGGGATGTTTCTATTGTATTAGACTATCTAGAAATGATTGATGTTCAAGATATTAAAAATTTAACTATTAAAACGATGTTATTACTAGCATTAAGTACGGCGCAGCGAGCGCAGACCTTATCTTTGATTAAAATAAGTAACATTACGATTTCAAATCGTGGATTAGAAATTAAGATACCAGATTTAATAAAGACCTCCAGAGTTGGTAGTAACCAACCACTGTTACAATTGCCCCGGTTAATTGATAAACCCGATTTATGCGTATACACCTCGATACTTCTGTATATTGATAGAACTAAAAATCGTAGAGGAGATATTGATAATTTATTCATAAGTCAGAACAAACCTTATCGAGCTATCACAGCCGAGACTGTCAGTCGTTTAATTAAAACAGGTCTCTCTATGAGTGGTATTGACACATCTATCTTTACGGGCCATTCTACGCGCCATGCAGCAAGCTCGAAGGCCTTGCAAAAAGGAGTCGATATCGATACGATAAGACGCACTGCAGGCTGGTCGGAAAGATCGCAAATTTCTATAATAGACCGATCATTACTGACAGCTTCGAGCTAGCAAATCTAGTTCTCACAGGTAATGAGGATGATTAAATTTGTTACATCCATTCATGTACTCATTCACTGTTGTTACAAATAAAGTTAAATGCATAAATTTCACCTTTTTTCTTCTCTAAACATCTACAATTGGTAATGTAGAAGAGCGAGGACGTAGTATAATTAAACGATCAAACGAACTTACCGAGTGAAGTTCGATCGTAATTATATGAAGTCCTCGCTCGAATACATTACCACCCACCGCAGTTATTAACCCTCCCTTATAGAAGACGGTGAAATTGCATCTGACTTGCTCTGAAAACTGAGGCGGAAGGGCAGGCCGTACGCGGCGACCGGTAATACAGCGCCGTGTGCGGCCAAAATCTTACTTTCAGGGACTCTAAATTCGTGACCAGCGAGCCGTACGGGGACGTCTACAATTGGTAATGTATTCGAGCGAGGACTTCATATAATTACGATCTTACTTCACTCGGTAAGTTCGTTTGATCGTTTAATTATTCACTTTCACTTTATTGTCAAAATATTTGATAAACCAGGGGATTCTTATAATTGTACTTGTATGATCACTATGTCTTTGTGTAATCACTCATACATCACAGGAGGCACCAAAATGTTTCGTCGAGAATTCAGAATTAATCTAAATTCTCGTAATTATGATGTAAAAAAGGTGAATAAACAAAACAAGCGTTTAAGAGGAAAAAACGTTGAAAAAACCTCCCTTTATTTGAATCGATTTTTAAATGAATTCGCTGTGGTCAGTGCGTGACTGTAGTGAAAACTAGACTGTGCTCGTTGCAGCTCAGGGCCGCCGAACGACAATGTCTTTTCGACATTAGGCATACACACATGAACCACAGCTGTGAGATAAAGGCGAACCGCGCGGATACTTTACGACGCGTAAGTCGAGTTAGCAAACGTAAACAAAAGAACACTACATCGCATGCCGGCCGACGTCTCGTAGAATATCGATAATAAAATATTAATAACGCGAACCCGAATCATGCGCCTCTCAGTTGTCGGTGCTGTAAGCCATGGTATATGTAAGTATCTCAGAGATGACCGAACAGGCAGATACAAGATGGCGATACCTGCTAGTTATTGAGTCTTGACGTGACTCAATGCTTAACTATTGTCACACTTATTGAGCACTCGGATCAGATGACAGAATCAAGTGACGTAAACCATTATTTGAAAAAGATTCGGCTGTACAAAGACCTTCTAGGTCAGTAATACAGTCGATAAGTATTCCATGGCAAAATACTCGCTCTTTCCTCATGTTTTCCTGCTGGTTGCTCGTATACAAATCTCATGAGATCATGATCATTTCTCAGGCGAAAAGTGAGGAAAGGCAGATACAAGATGGCGATACCTGCTAGTTATTGAGTCTTGACGTGGCTCATTGCTTTACTATTGTCACACTTTTTAAGCACTCGGATCAGTTGACAGAATCAAGTGTCGTAAATCATTATTTGAAAAAAATTCGGCTATACGAAAGCTTTCTAGGTCAGTAATACTTTCGTTGTATATTCCATGGCCAAATACTCGCTCTTTCCTATTTTTTGCTGCTGAATGGTCGTATACAAATTTCATGAGATCATGATCATTTCTCCGTCAAAATGTGAGAAGCAGCAAATAAGAAATGGCCAAATTTGCCAATTATTCGGTCCTGATGTGACTCAATGCTTTACTATTGTCACAGTTTTTTAGCTGGCGGATCAGACGACAGAATCAAGTGTCGTTTACCATAATTTAATAAGTGTCGGCCGTACGAAGACCTTCTAGGACAGTGATACAATCGTTGTGTATTGCATGGAAAAATACTCGCTCTTTACTCATATTTTGCTGCTGGTTGCTCGTATACAAATCTCATGAGATCATGACCATTTCTCAGGCGAAAAGTGAGGTGCTGCAAATATGAGATGACGATACTGTCATGTGGGACGGCAAGGCCCCCACCTATGACGAGTAACATTAACGGGAGTAATGAGCACAGCTCATTAGTAGCAGTCCAACGATGAAGCGCATCGCATTGCCGGACTTCGGCCCCTCCCCTCTTGTCAATTCCAGTCTAATCCACTGTCTCAATCTTATTTTATTACCTTCATCCCACGTAACACTCGGCGCTCCCCCTAATTTTGGTGCTAGGTGTGTTCGTCGGTGACTGTTGTTTATTAGTGATCGTTGCAAAGTTTTGTTTTTGTCTTTTTTTTAACAAAAAAAAAAAAAAAACGAGTTCGACACCGCACGCAGCAGTACTAATACATCGTCGGAAGAGTGAATCGCAGGGTTGTAAAAGTGGCATGGAATAAATCGCAAGCCGCCTATACCATTGCGACAGGTAAGTGAAATTATTGATTTACTGATTGTGAAGTTATTTAAATAAACGCAATTGAGTTGGGAGCGGCATTGCCTAATAGCTTTAGAAGACTTTGGAAATTTTAAATTTATCTCATTGATCATAATGTCAGATGAACGTAACAATCGCAAGGGGGGGGGGGGGGAGAGGCGAGTGCTCCGTACGTGTCGCAGCGCAAAGTTTCGAGGAATTACCTCGCAGAGGCCTCGGAGGCCGAGCGCAGAGCTCTCATTGAAGAACAATATCCGGGCTTCGCAGATTTTGTCAATAGACAAGGCTCGTTTATCGAAATGCAGTCGGTTGATACATCACGGAGTGACGGGCACCCAGAGTCTGAGACTCAATATGAGCCCAGAATTAATGCACAACAGAGCGTTAGTGTCGACGAGCTAGCAACGATGTTCGGCAACACAAACTTCAATACGAGCTCAATGGTCGCATTATCGACGACTCGAACCGATGAAGTGTTGGTGGACGTGCACAATTCTGCTTACAGGCCCACCGACAATCAACCGACAGATAATCGTAGCAATGCAGCGCGTAGCGTGAGGTTCCAGAGTCCCCTCGTAAATAATAGAGCGATAGAGAGTCATACGAAAATAGTAAATAATGCATCACACCCGGCCACGGTGATCAGAGCACGCGTTACGAAGGAGACGCCCTTGAATGACTGCGGATTGTTATGGGGGTCGACTTCATCGAGCCCGAAACCGGTTTCAAATAGTAATCCTTTTTGTCAAATCAATAGTAGTGATGATGCATCTAAGGTAGACGACGAATTAATGGGATTGCTGGCGCATATCGATGATTATGTGAAATCGCGAAATCAAGGCCATAATGGGTATAATGGCCAGCCGCAAGATCGAAAATATGCGTATGCAGGCCCGGCCGGCAATTTTCCGAGTAGCGCGCAAGGGCGTGAGTATGCGCATGAGCCGCGGCGAGACAGTCGAGAGTACGAGGCGACTATGCAACAAAAGGCGCATACTGAGTATCCGACGGGGCGCGCACCCTCCACTCCGTCTTACTTCGGATTATTTAACGACGCCGTAAAGCAAATCCCAAAATTCGACGGAGAACCGAGCTAGCTGCAGTAAAAGAATTAGTCGAGCACAACCCTTACGTGTTCGGGTTGGACGGCGAGCCGTTGCCTATTTCTACGACGCTTAAATGTTCGATTAAAACCACCTCGGAGGTGCCATTTACGCCAAAATAACCTACCCCCCTCAAATAAAAAATGTGATACAAAAAGAGCTCGATAAATTAATAAAGAATGATGTAATAAAACCATCAAATACGCCATGGTTGAGCCCACCTGGGCCGTACCCAAGAAAACTCTTGACGCGGACGGAAATAAAAAGTGGCGCATAGTCACTGATTTTCGACAGCTCAACGCGATGTCCGAAAACGAGTGCTACCCCTTGCCGTTATCGGTCGACATACTGAGCGACTTGCATCAGCTAAATACATATCGTGTATAGATTTGCGTAACGGTTTTCATCAGATCGCGATGGACGAAAATTCCGCGCATAATACGGGCTTCGCCGGGCCAAATGGCGTATACGAGTTCAAACGGCTAGCAATGGGAATAAAGTCAGGCCCGTCCGTATTTTCTCGGGCAATGTCACTAGCATTGGCGGGCCTTCAGGGCACAGAACTCGAGATATATTTGGATGATGTAATGGTTCACGGGGAGACAATAGAAGAACATAATGTTCGATTCAAGTGTATGCTCGACCGCTTCAAGGCAGTGAATATGTCTATTGAGCCGATGAAATGTCAAATGCTCAAAAGAGATGCGCATGTTTTGGGTTGCATTGTCGGTCATGGGGAAATACGTATGTACGACACAAAAATCGCGGCCATGCGATTGATGGGGAGGGGGGGGGGGGATTGGAGAGATGGCTCGCGTAGAAACTTGCAAAAGTTTCAACGACTTTTCGAATGGTGGCCCTGAGAAGGGTCAGAGAAACCGACAGGAGTTTCAGAGCTCGCACTCCGAAATCTACAAGTCGGCTCGAGCCGAAACTCTTGTAAGTTTCGACGGCTTTCGAAAGCTACGTTGTTGGTCCTGAAAAGGACCGTGATTGATGAGACGAGTTAGATTTTCCTTGCTGTTGTCTGGCGAACGAAGTGGCTGGCGAAGTCCAAGTCCGATGGTGAGATTCCGTGGTCAGCGAGGCGAAGGTTGGCTGATGATTTCCGTGACCTCGTAATCCCCAAGACGTTGACGGTCCCGAGTCGGCCCTGTTAGCTAGTTGTGGCCGGAAGGTCCAGGCTGCACTCGCTGAGCGACCGAAGTCGAATGACTGAGGCTCGAAGTGACCGATACTTAAGCGCGGGCGGCCACACATGGCTTGTGGGTGCCGGCGCTGCGCCACCTAGCGGCCACTGGTGAAGCTTCTTAGTGTAGTGCGGACGAGAAGATTTGGAAGGAAGGAAGTTAGAAAAATAAAGAGAGAGTTGTTTTTGTGGAGAAACGAATAAGTTCTTTATTGAACGACTTGTCCCTATCAAACCAACAACCTTGACTCTGAAAGGGAGAGGGATTTGTGTAAACCCCGGGGACCCGGGAGAGAACACGTCGCTCGGGTCTTGGTGACTCTAGGTGAGAGTGCCGCACTTCTCCGGAAGGTCCAGGAGATGTGCTCAGCGCAAGAGCTCGCGAGCGGCCCGGCGCGCCGGCTTATATAGCGCGGCGCGGACGTCGCGCGACGGCGGCAACGGCGACGGTAGTGGGGGCCGCCACTTGAGTCGCGGCAGAGAAGTGGTGCCGCTCACAGCTAGGCTGAGAAACGGCGCCGAACCGCAAAGCTCGGCGTGACCTACAGTGTGCGTCTGTAATACGCGACTTTGGCGTATATCAATTTTTCGGTACTATATTTCAGAGCTAACCATGATATATGAATCTTTATGTAGCTAAGTATGTTTGTCAAGAGATTAAAATTTATTATAATATTTTATTTTTGTAATAATAATAGCTATTAGAGTAAAATCCTTATGCTAGTACATTTTTCTCCATAAGACTGTACGGAAATAAAAATGATATAATTTTACAGCGTATCCTAGAATAATGAATATGTGATATTTTAATGTATACGATGTATTATATTGTTATAGTCAATATATAGTCATATATCGTCGTTATATAGTCATATATAGTCAATAGCATACAATACACGATGTTTGTTTATTTATAGTTCGAGCTCCGCCGCTAGAGGGTGAGCGCTTTGTTTGTTGTGTTGCTCAAATGAGTTGTAGCCAAAGTTTGTTAAGTAGAGGAGAAAATAAAGCTCCGGCATGTTCCGGGTTGAACTCAAATCCTGATTTTCATTGATTGAGAAACGGGTTAGCCACTCTACCTGAGAAGTAAGTTCATTGCTTGCTATTCAAACAGACGGCTAAGGTGAAAGTTTACCTGAGAGATTGAACGATCAGCAGAAGGTAGCGATAAAAAGCCACTTCTAATTGACGGTCAATATTCTCATGCCTAAGACAGAGGCACAGAAGGAACGACGACGCAACCAGCAGCAGCGGTCACGGGCTCGCCGACGAGAGCTGACAAAATCACAGGGACGTGTAATAGATCCTCGACCACCATTAAAGAAGGTTCTTAGAGAGGTGTTGGACTTATCTCTCCCAGCCTGGGCCAGTCAACGAAACGTACCGCTGCCGTCTATGCCAAGCTTGGATGCCGACATAGAAGAATCAAGACCTACAGTACGCTCTGTCGTCATCGTACCTCCAACCAATTATCATCTGATTTATGACCCTGAACATCCTGGGTTTTAAATCGTCTTTTTGAATCACGCAAACGGCCCTTTTCAGGGCTACGTATTCAATCAAAAATCAATTCAGATCTTTAATTGTTGTCTTACGATAACAATATATATATAAGAAAGAAAACGCTTGAATTATTTTACTAATAAAATTCTGATAAATCATAAATTAACCAGTTCGTTAGTTTCTCCCAAATCATAAGTTTTAGCACAAATTAGCATTGGAAAAGATTTATTAAATGGTGGCTTGTGAATCATCGTTTTATCTTCATAAAACCATCATACATAATATACTATTTTGCCTCATTTAATTGAGGCATACCAATACAGCGAGCAGAATAATTCACTACCAAAGCCATCTTTTGATAAATCATTATTACACGCAGCACAATTTGAAAAGGACTTGAAAACCTTCAAACGTAAGTGTATTCTTTTTTCACCAAAATATATTATTCCACTTGACTTTCATGATGCTATGAATAAATTCTCAAAGAGTAGGAACAAGTACCAATTAATAGATTTATCATACTTAATCATACCAAATCCAGAAAGAATCATAAATGAATGTGCAGATCCCACATGTAAGCAATATCCATTGAATGTTATCTTTAAATTTTTTAACGACATCTCATTTTTCTAATATTAATTTTGCAGTGATAACACAAAATTTATCAGAGTTGGATCTTCAACAATTTCAAACCAGTAATAGAACCATTTCAAGAAATAGTCGATTCATTAATGATGTTAGGTTTATTTAAAAACCTTTAAGATATTCTGCCAAATCTTTGTATAAGTTTTTTGATAAAAGTTTTTTTACAATGCATAAACTATAACTTATAGATGAATAAAAAAAATACAATTTATTACAGAAACACCAATAATGATGATAATGACGATACGGATAGCGAAAGAGAAGTTAAAAAAATAAAAAATATTTTATACTAATGTATTAAAAGACTAATAAAATAAAATGTATAAATGTATGTAAAAATTTATTATAAGACTAATAAATTATATATACTATGTTATATATAGTAAAATGTTATGTATTACTAGCGCGTAGTTTTTTCAATTCTACATTTTCACATCTCGTTTTTATAGAAACATAACCTGCAGTAACGATCTGAATGAATCACCCACCAGTGCATATGTGGTTAGTATCACATTGAATGTGTGTGCCCACAGCAATAACAAACAAAATACCGAACTGAAATGCCGAAAGATGAAACATTGCTTAATGATATTCGTTCGTGGCAAAGATTTATGTATTGGCTTTTTACAAATGAAAATCGTTTGAGAATTAATTCCAATTTTATTTACATTCAAGAAGAGGCTCTTTGTGAAGCTCTCAAATTTGCTAAAAATAAAAATAAACAGTTTGTTATAGATGCTAAAGTGTTTCTACAGAAACTGCAAAAATATTTTTCAATTTTTCAGCATCAATGGGCATTTTTGTGTAGCAGTAAGTGACTTATATTTGTTTTCTTAATTTGATTCATCCAATTACAGTCATATTACATTTCAGTGCAAATTTTATCTGTAAATGAAAGATATTCAGTTTATTCAAAGTTAAATGATCCCAAATATGAAAGTATATTAATAAAATGGAAATCAGTATTTCGTGTTTGGAAAACAATTTATTTTGATGAAAACCATGACAATTATCACAATATACAGGATCAAGTTAACAGAATATTAAATTATTCAGGATCTAATATAAACAAAAAATTTTTACGTTTAGACCATACAATTACATCACCAGACATTAATGAACTGCACTCAAGCATATTTACATCTGCTCGATTTGCCATCAATGAAACTTTATCTGAAATCTTATTCGCAAATACAACAAAACAGCTCATTGCAGCAAATACAACAGAAGCAGAAGAATTGATTAAATCTGGTAATTCAAAAAATAAAAAATTAATTATCACCATTAAAACTGATAATCTTTTTTTCCTTCATTAAGAGTCAAATAAACTGGAAAATAGCTACATACTTATGAAAGTTGACGCCAAAATATTCATTGATCTTACATCTGATTTAAAAGAAAAAGTTCAAATTTGTAAACAACTATTAGTAATTAATTCTAAAAATAAAAGTGTTCATGAATTCATGGAACACTTATCATCAGCATTTTGCAATATTGAGTAATACTTGTGACATTATTTTCATACACTGTTGTATCATTAAAACTTATTTTAATGTTTATTATAATGATTTATTTCAGGTTCCATAGTGTATATTTAATGAAAATTTGAAAAGAACCAATGTAGAAAACACTAAACCAGTAGGTATGGACGATAAGAATGGATTTATAGTAAGCTGCAAAATTAATAAAAAAAAAACTGTACACAGAAGATGACATGGAAATAATAAAAATATTGAATAATAATCTAGTACGTGAAAAATCTCTCCAATATGAATCAAAATCAGTGAATAGATTGAGATCTCACTGTAATATTTGTACTACTACATTCATTTTTACATTAAATTTTTTTTAATTAGATAGTATATTACGTGCCTAGGGAGCGAAAAACTGGAAAGCCTCAGAGCATGTGTAATTTTCGGCCGATGCGAAGCCGAGCCGAGGTTGATAAACACGAGCTCTGAGGCTTTCTTTTTTCGCTTCATAGGTGCGTATACTATTTCGGCTGGGGTAGCATGAAAAATAAATTTCTCCTCTTCCTTGACTTTGTCTAATGCCTAACTTCATGCTCATGCATAAATTTTATTATATCCCCTTCAAAAAAAAATATACTATTCCATAGATTTGATGAAAAGAGTCAAGCTCCATAGCTACGATCCGTTCAAAAGTCAATATGATCAAGAACTAGCCAGCAACATCGCACTCAAAATTCAAAAATTAGTTTTTCGCATTGTTTGACTAATTAATTTTAAGACGTTTTTATTATTTTTGTTCTGATGTAAGTGCTTCTCTTTACTTTGAGATAGAAAATTGCAATATTTAATAACGCGTTTTTTATTATCCATCAATGTTTTAATAGAGGTTTTTCATTTTTTAAGTTCAAAGAAACTAAAAGAACTTGGGAGAGAGGTTCCATGCAGAAGGCCACTCTTAGATATGTATAAACAGTATTATACGCTAAATTTTTCATTCGGAAGGCTGTTATTGTTAAAGATTTCATCAATACAATGATAATTAAGTTATAACTAGAATAATAAATTAAGGAAACCTTCCTGAAGCAGAGATATCTTTTTTGATCTCGTAAGAAGAGCTTATAAATAACAATAAATCCATTTTAAAATAATGTGTTTATTATTCAGAGTGCTGTAGCGAGATATTTCATTCAAAGAAATAGTTATAAGTTAATTTTTGATACTTCACCACAAAGGCCATCCAGTAGAGTTGAAATTAATGTAATCGCATGGTTAATAAATATTAATAATATTGCAGAGTTATATATCATGAAGCTTATTCGTTTATGTAAAAGTGTTTTAAATTAGCTGACATTTGTTTCAAATACATACTGCTAGAGCAAAGCACATAAAGTTATATGTAATCCTGTATCATGATAAACTTGATGTTCGTATGAATAAAAGAAAAAAGGATGAAAATGAATAAAAATAAATATAATATAATGTATAAAATTTATAATTTTATTCTCATTGAAAAGGATTTATAAAAATATATCAAACTTAAGTAATATTTAATTATTTTGATCAAAATCTTAATTTGCATACAAATAATCTGAAATTAATCTGAAGGTATTAAGGTATCATATTAAGGTGAAGGTGATTCCGGTATTACCATGTTTGCAATAATTTTCAAACTCTCATTTGGTAGTGTATCTTCTACTATTACTGAAGAGATTGTAGACCTAATGGAAGGCAATTCTGGTACTATTACCATGTTTGGAATAGTTTTCAAACTCTATTTGGTAGTGTATCTTCTACTATCACTGAAGAGATTGTAGACCTCGTGGAAGGTGATACGGTATTTTCTACTAATACATAACCAATTATAATGATTCTGTAATATCTGCTACACTATTGTCATTCGAGTAGCAATTCTAGTACTTCTTGTGCTTTGTTATCCAATCTTCTATCACAGACAGTTTGTTAGTTATGCTGAGTCGAGTTATTTTGTCAGAAATGTAAGCCTCATCATTTGAATATAATTTATCTTGCTTCAAATCTCGTTGCATTCTCATTGTTTATGAAACTCCAATAATATTGTTCCAAATAATATTGTCCAATATGATTGTTTATCAAACTCCTCCTCAACTAATCGGTTCGGTCGGTCTTTATATTGTACATGTATTAACCGACACGAACGACGATCTTGGTGAAAGGCTGACTATCAGAGCTGCTTAACGGGCTAGTCTTCTACTCGGTTTCGACAGCACCACTAGCAGATAGGGGTCGCTCGTTTCGTTTCCGCTTTCCCAACGAGCAGATGACATTTTGAAAGTTTCTGATTTGGATATGAGGTTTGGATCGGGTCTATCTAGCAGAGCATTACTGATATCTGAATTTCAACAGAGCTTGATAAGCGAAGCAGACCTACCTAAAAGTCATACAGCCAACCCAGTTGAAAAAAATTTGCTTGGATGATCCACGCTGATTCCACGTGGATCATACAGGGATTCCTCGAGGGTCGGACATTGATTCCACGTGGATCGAACATGGATCAAGTACAGAGTCCACGTACGTAATTGTCGTGGCTTTCCGCGGAAATCCTCGTTGATTTTCGATCGATCCACGAGGATTTACGCGGAAATTCTTGTTGATTTCTGTTGAATTTGCGAGAATTTTTGCGTATGTTTATTGTTAATTTTATTGTGCAAGGAAATTGTGTAGATTTTTATACATATACTATTAATAATTTTTTTTTTATAAATTTTATTCAAGTATCAAAAATACATTTTTTATTCAGTTCAATGAAGTGTTATAAATATGAATCAGCTAACATTCAAATAAGATTATTTATTTTTTGGTTGTTTGTTTTTTGGTTCGGGTCTATTTGCTACTGATTTTATATGTTCACTGAAATAGTGCCCTACACTTTTCAATTTGTCTAAAAGGATTCTGATTGATACATAATCCCCATCTGTTTTATATATAATATAATTCTCTAACTCTTCTGAAAAAATCAAAAAAAATCCATTAATTTAACGATATAAGTAATGAGAATAGAGATTATATTTTTAAGACTACGTACTCTTAGTCATATCATGAAATTCATCGGGAATTTCACTTTTAGGATTTTCTCCATTCGGTGTAAGAATAGGAGTTTTCACTTTTTGTTTTACACATATTCTTTTCAGTTCATCCCAAGGGTAGAGGGTTTCAAGAAGTTTTTTACAAAAAAGGCTTTCAGAGGGTTGTTTTAAAAGAGATTTCCACTCTTCGTACTGAATTGAATAGCTATGTCGTAAATGCATCATCTGTAAAATTAAAATTATTGCATCATAATTTATTAATAAAAAATATATACACAAGATTATAAATTACCGATTCTGTTGAGTCTAAAAGAGTAATTTTAGTTCCGAAACTTTTGCCAGAGCTGTCCGGTAGGTGCGGAATCTTTTTATCGAAAATAATTTTTAATACTTTTTGGGGTTCTTCCGAAGTTTTTAATTTTTTATAGCACTGTGTGGCATAAATCCGCACTTAAGCCACGCTTTTTCGAGGCATAAGTGGCGCTTTACGGCACAGTTTGGAAACGTGCCGTAAAGTGTATAGTGTCTACCATAGACATAAGAGATATAGACTGCGGGTCGCATGGAGCGCAGTGAGTCTCGTTGCGAGAGAGAAAGAAGATGTAAGGTACCGGTCTGTCTCTTTCTATCTTATGAGCTCCGTTCACGCATGCGCAGCAGCCGACGCGCCGGGAGCAGTAGCCTCAATCCAAGCCCCGGGGCACTGCAAATGTACGATCTCTAAAGTCGTTCCTACAACATCGACCGTAGCCGCGTGGCTATGGTCGTGATCTTTTGCGCTCGGGATCGTGAGTTCAAATCTCGCTTTGCCCCGACCATACGAGATGATTTTTTTTCATTTTTTTTTTTTTTTTTACTTATTTTTACAGCTGCCCGTGATACTCTGAAACATGAAAATTTATATTATTTTCAATAATGATAAAATATAAATGATAAATATAAGATAAAATGATAAAATGATAAAATAATAACAATTTTATGTACCATGGGAACGAAAACGATTTAACACTCGAAAAGTGCAAACTCTTCACGACATCGTTTCCACACCACTTTGCAGTAGATGTCTCAGTGCGTTTTTTTTTATAGTGGTTCCCCAATAGGCATATTCCACTTAGCAGCGCAAGTATACATGTGTGAAATGCCTAAAAAAACGAAAGTAAACAATGTAGATGCTACAAAAAGCGAAGAAAGATCTAAAATATCTACTTACGTTCTGCAAATTTCTATTGATTTTTGAAAACTATTATTCGTTGCAATTTTGTCCGGACGCGATCTTTGAACTCAGACAACTTTGCTGCTTCGTGGTGGAGTCGAAGAGAAAAATAGTGTCTCAGTACAATTCTAATCAACTGATTTCTATGATCAAATAACGGCGATTGCTCGAATATGTGCTCTTTTTTTGCGAATAACGCATTAATAGGCAGCATTCCGAGCGCCGTTATGATCATTTTATCAATGATGTTTGGTTGCACTAAAGATGTCTGCGCTTTTAAAACTTTCTCGGCCGTCCGGCACACGAAAATAACGTCCTCGGATGCAGATGTTAACGCTCCGTAAGTTTTTCTTACTTGTAGAGAAGAAAGCGAATGTCTTCCTTTCTCTAAAGTAAGATTTTCGATGCAATCCTGGCATGCAATCTTCTTTCGGATGGATTTTACAACTGCTCCACTGACGTAAGCAATAACTTCGTCCGTGTACATGTTGAGCTCGCCCAACATTGGTACGTTAACGATGTCATTCGCTTCGTTGTCGTCCTCGTTGCTCTAAAAAAATCAATGAATTATGTGAATAGAAATAATGAATGTATAAATAATGTATAAAAAAACAATATTTACATATTCGTCTGTTCCAGCTTCTGTCATCAAAATGAGCGTATCGTCTTTCGGCGTGCAGTTAGCTGTCAGTGGCACTTTGATACTGACGTGCGATATCAGTTTACGGTACGCACTCTTGAACTGAGCTGCAGTCGGATTGTTGTTAAATCCACCGGCCTTCCGTATGCACGCAAAAAACATCTCAAGATGATCTTGAGAGAGTTTATACGTTAGTAAAAACTCGAGGCCTTCTGCGAACATATCCGTGGCCATCTGCAATGCATTCTTCATCGAAATTATCAATCCTAAAAACCCTGTGCGCTTTTTTGTTTTTAGGATTGATTGTCCATCTATTTTTAAATTTTCGATGTAGGACGTGTAAGAGTCGACTTTAATTTTTAAATCCTCGAGATTCTCGGGGTTCATCGCTGACTTGCTCGGGCATTTATTAAATCTATTCCTTGAATTTAATAAGTCGAAGCAGTCATCGATGACCCGACAAAATCGAGCCGTAGCGCTAGCGCCTTCAAACTCTGGAAGCTCAAGCTCGAACTCGCAGGTCTCTAAAGCTGCAGCGACACTCCTGCTCAAAACCTGCGCTGCCAAACACACTTTCATTTTCTCGTTGAACGGTTCCACATGCCGGCGTCGTATTTTCGTGGCCAGATGCAAGCCCTCTTCTTCCTGAACTTTCACGAGCTTTTTCATAAAATCCCACGAGATCGTCTGTCCATAGCCATCGACGATATTCCGGGAAAGAAGTGCGTTGCGCACGAGCTTAACCATGTGACAAGCGTCAAGCGAGGTATAAACACGTTTGCCACTTATCTCGCTATCGAAATACGCCGAGGAAGTGTTTCCGAGGATCGATGCACCGAGCTTTTCTACCATATTTATATTAGATGAAGCTCCGTCGAAGGTGAGGTTGCGTACATCCAACGTGTGCACGTAGCATTCATCTAATATCTCTAGGACCAAAGAGCTCTTTTGATCTCCATTCAGTGCGTTTATCAAGTAGTATGCAACAGGGATTTTAAAATATCCATTGATGCATACTAACATGAAAACTAGAGCATTGGTAGCTTGCTCCTCGTTGTCCTGTCCTTCCGTTGGTCTACCCAAATCAATGAGACCCTCGAATTTCTGCGTCGATGTATTCCAGCTGACGTGTCTTCGAATCGACATCTCGTCAAGGCATAAATTGAAGTACAATTTTTTACCTTGTTCGAGAGCGTTTTTTGCGAAATCTTCGACAGTTTGAAATGCCTCGCGAGAAATTCCAGGTTCGTAGTTGATAGTGCGCAGCCATTCGCGAAGCATGGATGGGTGAGGCAGAAGCTTGTTGACGGATGAGCGAAGATAATCGTACCCTTTTGGCGAATAAAAATGCAAGGTCATTGCAAATTTTTTAAGGGCCTCAGGGTAGCTAGGGAATCTTTTTCCTTTCAAGACAGATTCAATCAACGATTTCACACCAGGTTCAAGTGATTTCTGAAATTGAAATATTAACATTTTCTCTCATAAACATAATTAAATTTTTAAACTAAAAATATCGTCAGTTGAGCAAATGTACGTTGATTGAATCCTCCCCATCGGTAGTCAAAAATTTCCTTTCCTTCAGATTTGCGAGGAGATCCTTAGTCGTAGCTATATTATCGTTCCATCGTTTCATTTTCTGACGAGTCGTTCGGTGTTCTTTGCGGTTGTTTAAAACGTAGCTTCGGAAATATTGCCATTTACTTTCGGAGCGAAAATCCTCGGCCGAGAACCACTCTGTTCTGTGATCAACGACGAGTTTTATGCGGTTGACCGACGATTCAGGTTGTGAGAAACTGCGGAAGAGTAACGTGAATTAACTATATCAAATTCATTTTCATGAAAAATTGTACCTCTGGTCATTAACGTCGTCCTGTACGTTCATCAATGGCATCGAATCATACATATCACTGTAAAATTATTTAATTTATAAAAAAGCTAATTATAATAAAAGTTTCATTACTTCTTTTCAATATGCATAAAATTTACTTTGTTAATTCGCATGTAGGTACGTCAGCTCCTGCGCTGGGAGAAAAATATCATTGTTTCTGTAAAATTAATTAAAATAATTTAGCTCGAAAAAAAATTTTTTTCATTATTAATTTCAATGTATATCTGTATTTACATCATAAGCTCATCCGCGCTCACACTGGAAGTAGCGATAGCATCTTCACTGCAGAAATCGTTTACTTCCATACGCGAAGAGGACGCTTCGTTGCTAGTGCTAGCAGAACTCTCGTTCGGAATCGGCAAACTGCACGATGCAGAAACTGCCACTAACGATCCCTGAATTTCGAGATTCAGCGAAGGAACAGCAGTATCTTTAATCCCTCGTCGAACCACATTATTTCTGTCCGGGTCTTCTAAATCCTCTGCCTTGAAATGATCACTGCATATGACCGCGCTTTTCGACGGGTTTGAAATTTTCAAGGCGGAAAGCCACTTGCTCTTCATGACTTCTGACTTTGGAAACCTAACGTTAAATAAGTATTACAAATAACAAAATTTACATCATATTAATATTTTAGAAAAGCGCTGTTTGAAAGTGGAAAAATGAAAATTAAGATTAAAAGATTAGGGAGTTTGACATCAGGAAAAGTGTGATCAGGTTCATTTGTATGTACTTTATCATATACCTGATTTCAAGACTATAATGCCATTTGTATCACAGTTCGGTTGTAAGCATTGGCTCCACGCACACATCGATGTGACATTCAAAGAGCAACTATTTCTCGATGGTGAGCGTTTGCTTTGCGTCAGCTGATAAAAATTCATTCATTTATTATTTTTTAATTATACAGCTTTTATCAAACCCTAGACTTGACTCTATATTAAAAATAGACGACAAAAATGGCAAAATACAAGCTCTGCTACGCTTAGAATTATTGACAAAAATCACCTGCCTCATTATTAAAAAGCTAGAAAAATTTCCAATCAAAAATATTTCATGAATTTCGCCCCGTACGCGCCATAGTATTGACGTAAAAAGTTTTCTCGTTCACTACAATTTCTACAGACTTACAAATGAAACGATCGATTTACGTCCAATTTCACTTGCGGTACACGGCATAACAAGCAGCAACGACCCATCTTCACTCGTAAGCGGCACAAAAAACCAATCAAATTTTCAATTGAATTAACTGCACTAAACACTTCAAACTCATAACAATACTCTCTACTATAACAAAGTTTTTATGTAGACTTGAATACACAATCAAAATGCAGAGTAAAATGTCGAGTTGATCTTGCATAGATCATATCAATGTCTTCTGCATTTGCAAATATTGTTGTGTGACTTCGCGAGGCCGCGAGGGGGCGGAAAAGAAAAACAAAAGAGAGTGCAAAAATATTCTACTGTTTTATAATCTCATACGCGGTCAAATCGAATAATAAAATTTAAAAAATCCTACCTTTTCTATGTGCTTTCATTTAATTTTTATAAATACACATTTGAACGATATGCAATACTTACCTTAATTATTGCTTTCGAGTAAAAATTTAATCTGACATTAATTTCTTATCGCACTATATCATAAAAGAACGCACTGAGACATCTACTGCAAAGTGGTGTGGAAACGATGTCGTGAAGAGTTTGCACTTTTCGAGTGTTAAATCGGTTTCGTTTCCCATGGTACATAAAATTGTTATTATTTTATCATTTTATCATTTTATCTTATATTTTATCATTTATATTTTATCATTATTGAAAATAATATAAAATTTTCATGTTTCAGAGTATCACGGGCAGCTGTAAAAATAAGTAAAAAAAAAAAAAAAAATGAAAAAAAATCATCTCGTATGGTCGGGGCAAAGCGAGATTTGAACTCACGATCCCGAGCGCAAAAGATCACGACCATAGCCACGCGGCTACGGTCGATGTTTGTAGGAACGACTTTAGAGATCGTACATTTGCAGTGCCCCGGGGCTTGGATTGAGGCTAGCTGCTCCCGGCGCGTCGGCTGCTGCGCATGCGTGAACGGAGCTCATAAGATAGAAAGAGACAGACCGGTACCTTACATCTTCTTTCTCTCTCGCAACGAGACTCACTGCGCTCCATGCGACCCGCAGTCTATATCTCTTATGTCTATGGTGTCTACTTATGACACGGGTATGAGCTCTTGTTGAATAGCTGAATTATAATTGCATGTTCAATACGTTATAGTTCAATTATATTGAGATGATAAATCAACTAATGAATTGAGTTCCATCAACATATGAAAACTGAAAATAATGTAGTGAAAGTTTATATCTAATTCTTGATTCTAAGATTATTTGAGGTTGTGTTAGAGTAGAGTAATTGTGTAAATAATAAAATACTAAACAATATTGACAGTTTATTAATAACATTTATTATCTTTTAGAATAAATATACTTTTTAATCATTTTTTGCAATACTAATTATGCTAATACAAACTAATATAGAATAAAGTCATACAAAAAGTTACTCTTGTATTTCACAATTTTGATTTATAATAGTTTTTTTAGAAGCATCTTCTATTATTACCATGCAATTTTTGAGGACAATTGTTTTATTTTTCTTAGACTCTAAAGTGTACAAACCAATAGATGGATCATAGTACACACCTTTATTTTCATTATTATTACCTTCGCTTTCATCATCACTGAGTGAAATTTCAAAGTTCTCTTTGTTTTTATAAATAATTTTATTACTTTTTATTATTGCATCACAATTTGAATCCTGTTCTGCTAGTATGGATGAAGTAGTAGAAGTGCATTCTATGGGTGGAATTATTGATTCAGAAATGTTTTGTAAATGCTGAATACTATTAATTGCATGGTTTTGTGGACAATCAACTTTTTTTATCACGTATGACTGGAATTGGTTCATAGCGTCTACTTCTATATTTAGTTGAATAAGAATTTAATGTAGAAGTAGTACATTGATTTAACTTGAAAGGTGTATGCTTTGAATTGTCTTTGGATACTGATGTTGCTTTTGAAGGCTGATAATAATGGGTAGGTTGTAATATTGTAGCTTTAGATTGAATTGACTTCAAAGGAGACTTTTTTTGAATAATAGTGGATGTCGATGGTTCATCGTACTGGACATATGTTGATGTTGAAGGTAAATCTGCTACATCATCAGTAACATGGTGGTCATTTGGTTTCTTTATAACTATATTGGCCCTTATTTTATTATTGATGTCTTTGTTTTTTTAATTGAGTCAGCAATATAGCCTTCAGCTACACTCGTTGACTTCCACCCTCCATGTCTCTTCAGAGCTGTTATATCAGCTCCCGTATCAGCAACATAGTGGCTGAGGTTCTTCTGAATATGCCTTTATTTTTCAGGATTTGGCAATTCTAAGTATTCAGCTACTTCTTTTGGGATACCACCAAATTTATTAATTCCTATTGGTTGCTGAATACAACACCCTGCTTATAACTAGGAAAAATTTGTCGGTTTTAAAATGTTGCTGGTCTTTTATCAATATAAGCCTTGCAAAAATGGTAAAATTCGCCGCAGATAGTGAACGACCTAGTCTTTTTATATTTGGTTAAATATATTTTACCAGCAGAGTCATCTCCTTGAATACTTCTTTAAGCAATAAATTGGAAAAACTCTGACCTCCTCAGGCACCAGAAATTCAAAGATTATTACCACCTGATAAATATTAGTAATTAGATATTCTACAAATAACTATTAAAATATAACTAAATTGATACACATACCTTTGCACACAAATACTTCTAATCTGGTGCATTGTTTCTAAATTGTGTTATCTGCTCATCTGAAAAAGTTTCAGCCGCCTTTTTTGGTTCATATCCTTGATTTTTCTTTTTAAAAATGTAACAGCCTAGTGTATTTTCCTATATCGGGGTTGAACGAAATTTAATGTTGATTCAACATGAAATAATAGACCACAGGCTCGTTGGGGCATATGATTTTGATAAGATCATCAAAATAAGCAAGCAATACATCTTCGCAAAATGAATTACTGCCTTTCTTCCTACGCCATTGCTTAAATGCATTATACGTTTTAGTGTAATTTCTCCTTGGCTTTCCACTCGAATCTTCACTAAGGTCCATTTTGAAATCACTTTAAAACAACGAAAATCACTTCAGGATCAAAACAATATTCAATATGAGCGCTCGAGTTCGACTGTTTAACCGATACTCATGTAACAAAAGAAGGTTTAGACTGCGTAATAAATATCGCGGTTTAAATTTGTGTGTCCTACGCTCATAGCGGAAAAAGTACATGCACGCAGATCATGAAGATGGCGCAGTTAGACACAAAGATAAATTAGAATGCTTTTTTATCAATTACTATTGACAATAATATTCAATACAAAAGTATTATTTTTGATCAATAATTGTTGGGTTATACAGTACATGATAAATATAATTGAAAAACAATTACGAATGTATTTTTTTTAAAGCGGGGGGCGGAGCCCCCCCCCCCCCCCCCCGCCATGCATAATAAACATAACCACGTTGTGGCGAATTTATGCCACGCGTACTATAAAAATAGCGTGTGACACTTATAGCACTTGTATCATAAACTACTATTTTCAACGTTTGTTATTTCTCCAAAACCGCTATCTTTGGCTGACCGTTTGGAATTTTTAGAGGTAGTACAATCAGACGGGGTGCTCGTTTTGATTGAATTAAAACAATTCATTTGACCATCATTATACATTGAGGAATAATTTTGTAAATTACCTGAAAAATATAACGAATATAAAGTAACCGCACTAAGAGTTGGGCTAGCATGTCTATAGAAAAAATCGAAAACATTTTTCTTTCAATACAAAAACTTACTTTCACTTTCCTGATCGTGCAAAACTTCCTTCATTTGTTGGTGAATGATAAGACACGAACTCACTTTTTCTTGAGCTTTTTTATATAAAATGTTAGTTTTCTCCATTGTTTTCCTCAATTCTTGATTTTCCTTTTGTAAATGATCTATCTTTTGTTGAAGTTCGAATATTTTTCCTTCGTAAAAAAATAATGAAACTCTTTGTGGAGATTCTGCATTATCCAACTCATCGTCGTTACAAGAATTTCGATTTTTCTTCGAGAAATGTGAGAGTGGTGAATTATTATTTGAATCACTATAACTCTTATAGTCACTTTCTCTTCCCTTTTCTTCTTTGCTACTATTCGTATCCACTACAAATCATTACAGTTCGGAGACTGATACTAGTAAGCTTGTTTTATTTGTAATAATTTATTTACTGTCATCTAAAATATATAGTAAAATAATTATGAAATTCCAGCAATTATCGCAGTTGAAGAAGAAAGCTCTTTAGATTGTAGCGAAGGAACCGAATCAACTTTACCGATTTGTCACCAAAGTTCGGAGTCAAGTAGATTTTCGAATATTCATTCTAGTAATGATACCTGTTTAAACTTCAATCCAACTGATGAAGAAGAACCAGTGGAAGCACCTGAAAGGCCTGAAGGGATGCTAATTTATGAAGGTTCATACATTTTTCATTCTATTCAAAATTATGTTTCCTACTAACTATATTTTTGAATTATTTATTAGTTGTACTCCCATCTAATTTTAAATTATGATATTAAATTATAGCACATCTAAAAAAAGAATGAATATCATATGTGTATTGCAAGATTTAAAAAATATTTTTTAATTTTTATAGATCCTGAATTATATGGAGAATTATTGGACGATGAAGTACTGGAACAAGAAATTGCAGTTGAGGTAAAAAAATTAATTTTGTAATTTTCATGAATTATATTAAAACTTCATTTTTGTAGGATTTCAGTGTCGATGAAACGATAGAGTATTTAGAAGGAACGAGTGATTCTGATAACTCCGATTACGAAGATGATGATGAAAATCAAAATAATTTCAATGGAGAAGAGTCTGCGTTTAGCTATCTTGAGAATTTAATTCGAAAAGAAGAATTCAATGAACCGATTGAGGATAATATAATTTTGAGTAAGGCAGAATTACTATTAGGAATTCTTAAATTTAGCGAAAAGTACGCATTACCGAACTGTGCAGTGGCCGACTTATGCAAATTGTTTAATACAAGTATTGGGTCGAAAAAACTTCCCGATACCCGGTACAAGTTAGATAAGATGCTTTTTTCCAACTTCCGGACTAGAGTTTCACGGTGTGTGTCCACAGTGTTTCATTTATGTAGGTACGTACACGTCTCAAAGTCGTACAATACAATGCGAAAATTGTGAACACATTGTTAATGTGAAGGACTCTTCGTATAATGAGTTTTTCGTAGTTTTAAATTTTAAATTAGAATTAGAGCATAGCATACATTCTAACTACGATTATTATATGGGAGTAATGAACGATTTCGAGGAAAGAAACGATTTTGCAGATATTCATGATGGGCGAATGTATTCAAAATTACGTGAAAACATTTCAGAACGTCACAAAAGATCATATGTATCATTGACTTTTAATAGTGATGGCTCGCCAGTGTTCAAAAGCTCTAAATATAGTGTTTGGCCGATACATGTAGTTCCCAATGAAGTTCCAGCGAATGTAAGAAATAGCAAACCTATTCGGCACATGTTGTGGTTTGGACATAGTAAGCCAGATATGAGTGTCATGTTACAAATATTTGTCCAAAAAATCAACGAATTATCAACCGAAGATGGAGGCTTGGATATGAACATCAACAATGAAATAAGAAATATTAAAGTTTATGCGATCTGTTGTTGCGTTGACTCGGTTGCACGAGCTCCGATGCAGGGAATAGTTCAATTTAACGGATACTTTGGATGTAACTGGTGTTTAGATAGTGGCTCGAGAGTTTTTCATAAAAAATGATATATAATAAAATATCCTTTAAGAGCAGACGTACCTCCAAACAGAACAGTAAGGAACACACTTGATTTCGCAGAAGAATCTATAAATACTGGTAGAATTGTGCATGGAGTCAAGTCAGCTTCCCCCTTGCTATTACTCAGAAATTTCGACATTATTGAAGGGTTTGTACCAGATTTTATGCACGTACTTCCCTTAGGAATTGTTCGACAGTTTGCTGAATACTGGTTCAGTTCCAAGAGAAACCCATAGCTTAAGTGACTGGCAAATAGAAAGAGTGGATACCTATCTTAGTTCTATTAAAGCACCGTCACATTTGTAAAGATTTTCACGTTCAATCACGCGAATGGGAAAAATGGCTATTATACTATAGTTTACCGATTATGTCAGATTTTGATGAAATGAAAGAATACGCTGAACACTGGTCCTTAATAGTTGCATCTGTGCATTTCTTAATGAAAGATTCAGCATCAAATCAAGAAATTGTATAAGCAAATTTATTGATGAAACTTTTTGTCGCTGATACGGAACGTCTGTACGGTGAAGACGCTATGACTTATAACATTCATCAGCTGTTACATGTTCCGCAAAGTGTCATTAATTGGGGTCCACTTTGGTCACATTTTGGTTATCCATTTGAAAACGGAAATGGTCAACTTTTGAATGTTGTTCATGCTGCAAAGGGAGTAATAAGTCAAATGTGTCGGCACATAACAAGAAAACAAAGCTTAATAATTTTGAAAAGTATGTGAACACAATACAAGGATCACCTATTATACCCTTCATTCAACATTTAGATTCCAGATTAACGATAAAATAATTTTCAACAAATAATAACAGATACTTTGGAAAAAAGAAGAAATTAGAAGAACATCTTGTTAATCGGTTTCAATTGGATGAAGAGCATTGTTTTACATATCAAAGACTCATGAAAAATAATTGTATGTATGCAACTATACAAAGATCTGAAGGTAGATCTGATAATTCATTTGCTAAAACACGCGAAAGCGAATACATATCTATACATAACTTTATAATAAACACAGAAAGTTTGGAAAAATATACATTGTGTAAAAAAATTACAATTGTAGAAAACTACTCTGACGTGTGTTCTAGTGTGAAATTAATTTATGTTAATGAACAGTTTGAAGTTATACCGACACTTCCATCGAAAAACCATGTGTACATGTACGAATAAAAGATAAGTCGTACATGTCTCATATTCCCAAAGTGACTATTTACACATAATTTAAACAATAAAAAAACAAAGCATACATTTCTATAAAATAAAGGCGAACTATGATAATCATTGTTTGACTTTTTCGAATCATGTAATGCGTTAATGTTGATGTTACCTTTTCCTCAATATACCTAATAAATTATCTAATTATTCTCGCAAGCAAGTACCAAATCCACGAGGATTGAAAAAAAATCAACGCGGATCAGTAGGAAATCCGCGGTGATTCACCGACGAATCCTCGCGGATGTTTCGAGCACGCGCTGCGCGAACAAGTCCCTCATCCCCGAGGATTGCAAAAAAATCATCGTGGATCAGTAGAAAATCCGTGGTGATTGCATTTTTTTCAGCCCATGATTGATCCACGTGGAATCCCTGTATGATCCTCGTGGAATTCTTGTACGATCCACGTGGAATCCCTGTACGATCACTAATCCTCGTGGATTTCCTCATGGATATCCATGCAATTTTTTTCAACTGGGAAGCCATTCACCCAAATCCTAAAAATGCCTTTATGACACTTGAAAAGTTACTTTTTATATGAATTTTAAAATTACTGATACATGCCACAAGCTGTTAAAAAGTTGATCCAGCAAAGTCGATATGATTCCGACTTCCAGAAGAGCTCTGAAAGCAGAGCAGATTGTCTTGAAATATAATACAACCGCGCCGAACACTTACTCGAATTTGCCCGTGCGACATTTTAAAAGTAACTTTTTCTAATGCGTTTTGAATATCTGACGTAAGGCATGAAAAGCTAATGATTCAATATGGCTAAGTAGCTGAGCTAAGTAGCTCTCTTCCTTTGCAATGATGTCCACTACAGAGCAAATATGCCACAAATCCTCATTCATCAAATTATTAACAATCATCTCACAGCAAAGAATCGGCCGCCGATATCGTATCAGCTCCTCGTAAGAGTCTAGAGCCCAGGGCCGGAAAAATTCTCTCGACATTATCTCGCCCATGTGCCTACAACAACCTCACGATTATTTTCATCGACATTGATCCAGGGTTGTAAAAAATTCAATTAAAAAAATCCACGAATCATAAATCCAATTGATTTTTGAATTAAAATTATTTTAATTCCCGAATTAATTTGATTTTTGAATTAGAAATATTTTAATTCACGAATCAAATTGATTTTTGAATTAAAAATATTTTAAATCAAGAATTAAATTGATTCGTGAATTAAACTTGATTGAAATCGTTCATGATTTAAATCAAATGCCATGTCTGCAGTTTATCTGAATTATTCATGATCCAGGTTGTAAAACTTCCTAAGTACATTATAGTTCGTTTCTTCTACAACCCAAAGAACTAATTCATGAATTAATTTGGTCAAAATCACAAGTTTCGTGGTTAAAATCGCTTCTATCTCGGAGTACATCTTATTTTTGACCCTCGAAACTATCAAAAATCGATTCAGCATAAAAAAATACAATAAAAATGATGTTCTACGAACCATTGTATTATAAAAATCAGTTTTGCAGCACGAAAATCGAAAAAAAGTCGATTTTTGACTTGATCAATTTCCTCGATTTTGACGGCTTCGAAAAATAAAAGCCGCTATGTAAACTTAAATGCATGATTTTTAATACTCATCCGGCTGAGTTTTATGGTATAATGAAGCAATCTAAGGGGGGAAAGCAGATTTGAAAAAAAAAGTTCACAAGGGACACTCTAATGTGTACCTTTTATATCTATGTAGATTATGGTTCTTTGGGTTGGAGAAAAAACGAACTATAATGTACTGAGGAAGTTTTATCACCTGCAGCATGAACAATTCAGATAAATACTGTAGACATGGCATTTGATTTAAATCATGGAAGATTTAAATCAAGTTTAATTCACGAATCAATTTGATTTTTGATTTAAAAATATTTTAATTAAAGAATCAAATTGATTCGGGATTTAAAATATTTTTAATTCAAAAATCAAATTGATTCATAAATTAAACTGGATTTAAAAATTAAATTGATTTTGCGACGGACGGCTGGCCCCGGGGTGGGAGAAAGCAGCAAATCACCTGCCGTCGAATAAATTTTCTATAGGACCACCTTACCTGGTCGAGTACTCCCAGAGGGGATATTGGGCCCGTCGTCAGTGCGAGCTTGCTGTAGACTCGCTGACTCACCGTTGAACCACTGCAACTTCCGCTGAAATCCGCGAAAAGGAACTGTCGCGAAAGAAATAAGCTATGTTGTCGATTAATCGTATTCTTTATTGAGTATAAGGCCCAATTGGCCGAAAAACCACTTCAAGTTGCCCAACGGGTGATAATTTACAATAATACGCGACGAGGCACAAGTTCGACCTAATCTTTCTTCCGACTTTGCCCACCAGGGGCACGCTCGGCGCTCGCGTCGATCGTATCGCGTGACACGGACCTAATCGGCCGAGTCACTATGGCGGCTGCACGCGCGATCTATGCGACGATGATGAGTGCACGTGTACCGGCGCGACGTGGCACTCACGTATTGATCCCGGCGATGCGACTCGTGTTCTGCCGCGGGTGATCTATGCGACGATGCTATCGTCCGGGTATAGAATGTCACACACGAACACACGCCGACTCTCCGCTCGCTGCGTATCGCCGCTGTGATACTCGTCAGTCGAACTCGAGCACACACACAAGCATACATGCCCGCGACCCGGAAGTTGCGTCGACCAATATTCGCGCAAATAATCTTACAACTAACCCCAAGTCTTCGGCGCCTCGACGTTGGATCGGCTCCGCTTCTCGGCTGTAATTCGGCCCTCGTCCAGGCGTCGATGATCCACGTGCCGACGGGATGCGGTCTTATGCCCCCGTCTGGGCGGCGATGTCAAATGCACACGGGCAAACAAGGTCACAATCTGCACTGGTACCCCGGCCTGTATAGGCCCGGCCGGGCGAACTTGCCTCACAGGCGACAGGCTTCACGAGCACTGTTATGCCCTGTCGGCTGGACGCGTAATGCACAGCGAGAATGCGATCGGTAAAATAGGTAACGAGCTCGAGAGCGCGAGTCGGTATCGAATTACCGATAGGCGCCGGCTTCAAATCTCAATGAACGCGATGGATCGCGAAGAAGTCGTTATGGTGTTAATTATAAATTTAATAATAGTCTTAATTACTAATAGATAAAATAAATTTCGTTGACACAGTAATTGACAATGATTGAATTGTAGTGGAGGTCCGACGTTGCCTCGACTCCGGGAAGGAGGACTTGCGTCGTGAGAGCGTACACTATCGTGTGCTCCGTTCGTTCGAAGGTGGATGCACGTTGACTTCAAATGTTTCAGCCGTACAAAGACCTTCTAGGTCAGTGATACAGTCGTTGTGTATTCCATGGCAAAATACTCGCTCTTTCCTTATTTTTTTGCTGTTTGTTGCTCGTATACAAATCTCATGAGATCATGATCATTTCTCCAGCAAAATGTGAGGAGCAGCCCATAAGAAATGGCCAAATTTGCTAATTATTCGGTCTTGACGTAAATCAATGCTTTACTATTGTCATACTTTTTGACCTGTCGGATCAGATGACAGAATCAAGTGTCGTAAACCATCATTTGAAAAAGATTTGGCTGCACCAAGACCTTGTAGGTCAGTGATACAGACGTTGTGTATTCCATGGCCATATACTCGCTCTTTCTGATTTTTTTGCTGCTAGTTGCTTGTATTAAAATCTAATGAGATCATGACCATTTCTCAGGCGAAAAGTGAGGAAAGGCACATACGAGATTGCGATACCTGCTAGTTATTGAGACTCCTCGTGGCTCATTGCTTTACTATTGTCACACATTTTGAGCTGTCGGACAAGATGACAGAATCATGTGTCGTAAACCATAATTCAAAAAAGATTCGGCCGTACGAAGCCCTTCTAGGTCAGTTATACAGTAGTTGGTATTCTGTGGCCAAACATCCGCTTTTTCCTCAATTTTTTTTTCTGGTCACTATGGTATCAGATACCCATGAGATCATGACCATTTCTCCGGCAAAAAGTGAGGAGCATCACATACTAGATGGCAATACCAGCTAGTTATTGAGTCTTGACGTGGCTCACTGCTTTACAATTGTCACACTTTTTGAGCTGTCGGGTCCGATGACAGTATCAAGTGTTGTAAACCAACATTTAAAAAAGTTTCGGCCGTTCGAATACCTTCTAGGTCAGTGATACGGTCGTTGAGTATTCTGTGGCTAAACACCGGCTTTTTCCTAAACTTTTTCGTCTGGTCACTCAAATTCCAGAAACTCATGAGATTATGTCCATTTCTCTGGCAAAAAGTGAGAACGGCACATACGAGATGGCGATACCTGCTAGTTATTGAGTCCCGACGGTGCTCATGGCTTTACTATTGTCACACTTTTTGAGCTGTCGAAATACATTAGAAAGCCATCAGAAGCCCTAAGGAGCCGATTTGAGGTGAAACGTAATATTTTTGAGCCCAGAACTGAGGTTTTTCCAATGATTTAATTAGAATTTTTGAGTGTATCGGTCTCTGTGTATACTTTGCTGATTTCTAATGCAAGTACCCGAAATCAGTGCAAATTTCATCAAGAAATGATGAAAATTGGAAAAGTTATATCGATAAAACCCAATTTAAAAAGTTGAAAAAATTGCAAATAAATTAGAAACCCATCAGAAGCCGTAAGGAGCCGATTTGAGGTGAAACGTAATATTTTTGAACCCAGAACTGAGGTTTTTCCAATGATTGAAGTAGAAATTCTGAGCGTGTCGGTCTCTTTGTAAACTTTGCTGATTTCTAAAGCAGTAACCCTTAATCAGTGCAAAGGACCACGGCAAAATATCATTGAAGCGTGGGTCCCAGTAAAAGTAGATAAAAGTATTTTCATTGGAAAGCTACTAATTTTTAAAAATTACGCCGTCTCAAAAAAACTTCAGTAATAATGGTTTATTTGTAATTAATTAATAAAGTCATAAAAAAACTAAGGTTAGGTAGCTCGCCGTAGCAAAAAGCAAGTCGAATGTTATCTTGATCGTACTCGTGTTAAAATCTTTCGACGGTAATGATGAAAGAGAGAAAATTAAATTCGTAGACTCAGGAATAAGAAATAACAGGCTGCAGTCGCTGGCTTTTACCTTCGAAAAATCACTCAAACGTTTTTTTTGATAAGCGAAAAAAACCATGCAACTGCGAATTTTTTAAACACGTCAAATCACGTTAAAACATCTCCGACTAATGCAGTTGTTGGCTTTTGCCTGCCAAAGCTCAGTTGAATGAATCATTTTAATAAGCAACGACAAGCGACCAGCCTGTTCATTTTCCAGGTCAAGTAAATGACGTATAATCATTTCTGACCGATGCAGTTGCTGGCTTTTGCCTGCCAAAGTTGACAAGACTCTGAATTTTCATCGTTGAGTGATTGGCGTATAAACGTCTCCGACCGATGCAGTTGGATTATTATTTATAATGGTTGACTCATTTCTTATAGATTGATAGCATTGATTTCATACTCGAGTTTCTTTTAATTAAGATTCTTTTCGTAGTTTGTAAAGGAGAGCGAACGTTACAAGCGTAGCATTGTGGTCGATTATTATATGCCACCATATTAATAAGATAGACCTGTTAAAGTAAACATTACTTTAATTTTATCACATTCCTATGCATATTTTACGATATAAAAAATAATTGCATGCAATCAAGCTCACGTGTAATCAATAAGCTTAACCACGAGGATGATGGATAACACGCAACGACGGATACTAGAAAAATAAGTGACGAATGTAATGAGCTTGACGGGAGGACGATGAAGAGATGCGCGATGATGACTATGAGGGATAAACGACGAAGACGACGTGAGGATACGCGACCATGACCATGAGGAATAATAGAGGACGACACGACGACTACGAGAGATACGGGACAGGGACAGCTTCAGAAAGTATGCGACAACGTCCACGAGGAATACGCAAAACAGAGATAACACGGGGAACGCGATGACGACGAGAGGATACGTGACGATGACTACAATGGTAACGTGAGAACGGCTACGAGGAATGTCCAAAGGGGATGACGAATGATACAGGACGACCGTGACGAGAGCTTGACGAGAGCACGAACTCGAAAGAAAAGCTTGATACTCAAATTCATACTCTTACAAAATATACATATATGAACGATTCTCACTAAGCGTTAAAATTAAAAAAATTGCTATATACATCGAAATTAAAGTCTTTATTAGGATCAAAGGATATGTATTTTATTCTTTAGAAAGTTTTGAAAGTCATCATGTAGTGATTTCTTAGTTTATTGTATTTATAGATAGATTTACAAGCAATTTAAACATGATTTTTAAGAATTTTGAAAGGGGACTACCTTACTTAAAAATGTTCTTAGAGCTTCTGAGTAAAAAAGTAATCTTCAATCCCTTCCAAAAATTTTTGGAGATAGTTCTGAAGCTACATTTTTTGAAAAAATTTTGGTTGATGTCAGCCCCTTTGAAAAGCGCCTACCATTAATATACTAAGAGGAACTAGCTTTTTGTCAAATTAAGTTAAAAATATTTAAACGGGTATATCTAAAAAGTGTTCGTTGATCTGCACCAAACTTTAGCAGTTTGAAGTATTAGCTTCAACGAATCTTTTGAGATGTCACTGAAGACTGTCAGTCTTCAGTTGAAGAATATACATGCAATTGAATCCCGCATGTATGCTGCGCCACACGCTAAGAGAATATGGTTTTTTTAATGTTACACCCGTAAAATCATTCGGATGTTCCCAAAACCATTTGCCATTTTTAATATCGATGGTACTGAACCTAAAAATGTGTATCTTATACCCTAATTTTTATTTCAATAGCGGGGAAACGCTTAAGAAAATCGAGTAAAAAATTATAATTGCAGTGTAATTGCAGTATAATTGAATGTTATTGTTGAATGTCAAATTCGATTCAAAGCATAATTTTAACAATAAACGAACTAGTTTATTGTTTAAACAACAATCATTTTTGTTTAAACAATGTTTTTTAAATATTTATTGCAAAATTTTGTATTAAAAATTATTATAAATAAAAGAATTGAATATAAAAATAATTAAAACAAATTATGAAAAAATTTTTGAAATATAAATAATAATACAAAAATTATAATAAAACATAAAAAAATTAGCAATAATATAATAAAGGCCTCTAAATAAATACTAGAAAAACCCCATTTTCAATCTCATCGTGCAAACGCAATACTTATTTTAAAATATATACACCACATAATGGGTCGGGGGCGCGAGGGGCAGCCGCAAGTACTGCGCTGTCGTCACCCTCGATGTCCGAAACGCGTTCAACTCGGCACGGTGGAACAACATCCTCGCCGCGCTCGAGAGAATCCGCACGCCTGAGTACCTGCAGAAGATCATCTACGCAGCTATTTCCAAGCCAGAGTGCTGGAATACGACACCGATGATGGCCCGGAGTCCTGCAGTATCACGGCTGGCGTTCCTCAGGGCTCGGTCCTCGGTCCGATCTTGTGGAACGTAATGTATGACACCATCTTGCGCCTGAGATTGGACGAAGGAGTGCGCATAGTCGGCTTCGCGGATGATATCGCCGTGGTCGTCGTGGCAGGGACAACGTACGAGGTCGAGGATCTCCTCGGCCGCGCCACCGCTGTGGTGCGCGGTGCGCTGTGGGAACTGGGCCTAGAGACCGCAGACCATAAAACTGAGGCCCTGCTAATATCAAGGAAGAGGAGGCTGGAGACCATCACCATTGAAGTAGGCGACTGCTTCATCTCTTCCTCTCCTTGCATCCGCTACCTGGGCCTACAACTGGACGCGAGGTTGACATTCAACGATCACCTCAGAGCGGCCAGCGAGAAGGCTTCGAGAGTGGCGGGAGCCCTTTCGCAGATAATGCCGACCATAGGTGGCCCCAGGAGCAGTCGGAGGCGGCTCTACGCCAACGTCATCGACTCGATTCTCCTCTACGGCGCCCCTATCTGGAGCTCTGGAACCGGAACGCGGGCTAGCACGCGTCGGGCGGAAGCAATCCATCGGCGATCCTGTCTGCGTGTAATCAGTGGTCGCCCGCACCTTCCGTACGAGGCTACCTACGTCCTCGCCAGCATACCACCGCTGGCCCTATTAGCAGACGAGCGTAGCTGGCTCTACCAGAGCCGCCACGAGGACGCAAGAGCCGAAGAACGCCAGGAGACACTAAGAAGATGGCAGAGCCAGTGGGACCGCTCGCCAAAAGGACGATGGACGTACAGGCTGATCCCGAACATAAGGTTGTGGATAGAGAGGAAACACGGAGAGGTAGACTACCACCTTACCCAGCTCCTGACAGGCCACGGCTATTTTAAACACCACAGCCAACGCTACGACCATAACGCTAGCGCAGATTGCCCAGCCTGTCCCCACACGGTTGAGAACGCAGAGCACGTCTTCTTCAACTGTCCTCGATTCGAGGAGGGAAGAGAGAAGCTCCATCGCCAGCTCCAGGAAGCTGCCAGGCCTGAAAACATCATCAAGCTCATGCTAGCGGACAAAAAGAACTGGCTCGCGGTAGCCACCTTCGCCCGCTCAGTCATGACAAGTCTAAGAGCCGAAGAGATGGCCAGAAGAAGATGACCGGACGATGCGGCATGAAGAAGACGTAACAAAAGTGCAAACGTGACGAGCTCGCTGCACCAGCCCAGCCTCTCCCCGCGAAGTAGTGCCCAACGGCGGTTCCGCGGGGGTTAAACAGGGGCAGAAGGAGAAGCCGATGGGCCACACAACATCCTCCATATTCTTTCATATTTATTTTATCTTATTCTTATTCTGCTCTACATATCATATGTAACCGAAACCCCATAAATGTACTGTAATACATTTCCTTTTTTTGTTTCTCAATAAAATGAGCCCATCGCTCCAATATAAAAAAAAAAAAAAAACACTACATAATGGGTTCAAAAATAGGATTGCAGCCGCTTTTCAGCTTGAAAATGTATATGTCTTATCACTGTTATCCGTGGTATATGAAAATCGTAATGAAGAGTTCGTTTATATTTTGCTAGTTACGCTACTTGTGCTAATGCACACTTATATCGTTGCGTGCAGTAGAATATACACAGTTTGTACTGTTTACATTATTTCATTTAGCGTAATCGGATCGGAATTTGTTTCTTGTGCGCCTCAAATTTTGCTATGTGACTGTAGTTTTCCGAACTATTGATACCATTTCACGTTTGGCACAACTCGTGATAACGTTCACAATTTGAGCTCGCACAATTTTTCTCTACTCTGACAAGTTTTTGAACGTATTTAAAAAAAACAATGTCAGGCATGGAAAAAAAGTTATACACTGAAAAAATAAGAAAAAAACGAGAACATGAAAAAGCAATCAAGGAAAAAAGAGGCTCCATCTTGAAAATTATAATAATAGTGTCAAGGAGAAAAGAGAACAGTAAGTACATAATCTTTTTGATTACTTTATTTTGGTTGACTTTATATATAATCTCTGAACACGTAACTAGTTAAGGGCCAGGCCTACCCACTCAGTCGGTATTCAGTACCGAAATATTTTGTCCTCATTTTTCGCCACGAATAATGAATCAATCGTCTTGAAACTTCGAAATAACGTTCAGAAGATTGATACAATTATGCCTGTGCTCTTGTTTTCAAGGAATTGTCTTATAAGCTTACTTAAATTAAATTTTTTGTAATTAGAGGTTATGTAAACCAAGAAACAACAATAAAATCTATTTACTTAAAATTCTTGACAATTACGGGAAAAGAAGAGCACAGGCATAATTGTGTCAATCCTCTGAACGTTATTACTAAGTTTTGAGATGATTTATTAACTATTCATTGAGAAAAATGAGGACAAAATATTTCGGTACTGAATACCGACTGAGTGGGTAGGCCTGGCCCTTAAAATATTCAATTTCTAAGTGATTTGAGATATTAAAATTCATAACGCATTTTCAGGTCTCGTTCTTTTGCACAAGCAAGACACAAGCACTGAACAGAATGATATGCATCTCAGAAGAAGTGATCGTTGTCAAAGAGTTTTTCAATATTTCAAGAACCGAAAAAGACGTTTGGAATCAAGCGATTGTCCAACGCAAGTGCTGTGGGCTCACGCACACAAAACCGCGCATCTGGCGCCGATTCGCTGCGCCTCGCCGTTCGAGTGCCAGCGGTTCTCAGTCGTAACTGAGTCGTAATTCAGCGAGCGAGCTAGTCAGTCCTTTGCTCGAGTGAGCACCTCTTGTAAGCTCCGATCTACAGCCGCGACGAAATAAAGTGTACAAATCCTATTCAGCATATATCAAGTGATAGTCATTTTGCACCTTGTTCCCTCTCGATCCCTGTAACCGGCGGACTCTATCTTTTCCTACACTCTACCTACAGCAACTAGAACACGCAACAGTGGCGATATATTGTATGGAGATATCGCCCGCTTCTGAGGACCAAGGTCAGGTGCATCATCTACGAGGAGCCATCTCCGAGGCCTACCCGGAACCCCCATTTAATTCCATACTGGTGACCCGAACGACGTGGGTAGAGTTCGCCTAGACATCGAGGTCGCGGGAGCTGCAAGAGGGCCGTTGAGACATCGCGCCATTTTTTCGAGCGGCAGTATACGGCGCACAGGCCGGCAGCGGAACACGGCGCGCGCCGTTTTCATACGCGGCAATATACCACGCGCGGCCGGTGGCGAGGCACGGCACGTGAGGCACACAGCGCGCCATTTTGATCTACACGGCAGCGCGGAGCGAGCAACACACAGGCTGGTAGTGGAGCACGGCACGTGAGAGAGACACACAGTGACGCACACACGCGGCAGTGTATATACGGCACGAGAGGAAGAGAGACGGCAGGACGGCGCACGTGAGCAGGCAGCAACGTGCGAGGTGGACCGACACTCGAGAGCCAGACTCCAACTCGGCAACACAGTACGTGAATCGTATCGCAGCAAGTAAATCACTTTAGCAGTGAGTGATAAAACAAAGCAAATAAGTTTAATTAAAAACAATCACTTCGTTCATCGACATATTTTGAGTCGAAGTGAGTTTTTTTTGCCGTGCTGTGTTCGCGTCATTGTTTCGTCGTCGTCGCCGGTGTCGTTGTCGTGCGGCGTATCGACAGTTCTGTGCAAAGTTATTATCCGCCAAGCCGAGTTCACGAAAATCATCATCGTGAGTGTGCCATTGTGAAATCTCTACGGCAGTATTTCAAGTCGAGCTCACGAAAATCATCATCGTGAGTGTGCCATTGTGAAACCTCTACGGCAGTTATTCAAGCCGGAGCTCACGTAAATCATCGTCGTGAGTGTGGCAAATTCAAAATTCCACGACCGTTTCAAGTCGGAGTTCACGTAAATCATCGTCGTGAGAGTGCCAGTGCAACAATTTTCACGGTCGCTGCCAGAACATAGCCAACATTCACCGTGCCATTTTGAGAAGTTCGAGGCCGTTGCGAATTGCGTCATCATCATCATCGTCAGCCAAATCGACGCCATCTTGGTGATTTTGTGTGGAGAGCTGCGCGCGCCACACCGGCGGCGCACGTGAGGGGACGTTGGACTGTGTCGGCGTCGGCTGCTTTGCTGCGAGGATACTCGGTGAACGATTTCTCTCTGGCTCGCCTCCCTGCAATTTTTGTCAACGGACTTCGAGGTTTTTGCTTCATCGGCTGCTGTGGACGAGATTGTTGCTGTTCGGCTGCTGCTGCTGCGTGTGTCATCGTCTCAATGAACCCGTTTCTGCTCGTCGAGGCTGACGAGATCCCGACCGGAGATTGGATGAGTTTGGCTCGACCGTAAGCGTTTCGTTTATTTTTGCGTTCCTTTTTTCCCCTCGGCTGCATCCAAATCGCGTTTAAATTCAACACCCTGTATAATTAACTCATTAAATACAAATCGCTCGTTAAACATCTCGCCTAAATGTGGCAAAATTTGCCTAGCTTTGCCGCAGCCAACGTACCTTCTTCGGAAGTGTACGTGATATAGCATCTGCTCTGTAGGCACTCCAAGAAATAGGGCGTTGGCTTGCATTTTTAAATAACATCCGCGAGTTGTTTGGCGAGCGAGGATTTTTTGTTTATGCAACTAACACCGGACGGTTCGGCCGACCGTCTCGGCGCCGCGAGCGAGGAGAAAATTTACCGAGCGCGTGGTCGATGCGATTTTAATCATCCAATTTCAAATCGTCGCGAAGCCAGTGCGAAATTCGACAACAGTCGTATATGTGTGTGTGAGTGTGATATTATCGGCATTCGTGCGTGTTTTCTTTCGCGAAGATTTCACGCGGCAATCGCGGTATTTCGTACTCTCGCGCGCATTGTAATTTTGCTACCGGTATTAGCGACATCATTTGCAAGCAACATCAAGCAACAGTTCAGTCGAACGTAATTATTCGGATTCCGAAATCCATTGCTAGAACTTTCTACCGAGATAGCGACGCAAAGCGGGGAGATACGCGGTCGAACGAATTTTAGACTTCGCGCAAGGTCGAGTTTGTTTTTGGTCGCGTTTATTGATCCCGATTTACACGGTATATGAAAGTGTACAGTTCATTGCCGTGTGGAAATTGAATTTTTCAATTTCTTGCTCGTTCATTTCGAATATTCAAGCAAATCATCTCAATTACGTCGTAAACGCTCTCATCGAGCGGCACGTGACAGCACATAGCTGTGTTGACATTTTCTTCAATCACGCCTTCGAACTTCCAAGGCTCTCCAAACCACTGGTTCAACAATCAACTTATCTTTTCACACACACTCTCACGTGTGTGTACATCTAAATCAGACTTTCAAGCTTGTACAACTAGATCGAGCTGCGAGGCTGATTCTTCATCAATTTTAGTCAAGCTACCTACAAGCGAAATTCAACGCTCATCTCTCACAGACGCAGACTTGACGACCGCTATTCTAGAGACAAGTCTCGAAGCCGCTAATGTGAAGAGAACGCCGGCGACCTTTTGGCTAATTGTTGCTCGGCCCTCAAATAATTTGACTTGTTCAAAAAACAGGTGAGAAGACCAGACGTAGCACAAGTTTGGTCGGCTCCGGCTCCTGCCTTTGGACGAAAAGCCTTGCTCGTAGTTTTTGCTTCGAAAAGGGCCTTCTAATTGTTATTTAGTTTTAAATTATTTTTCACAGCGTAATTATTCTCTTACCTGTGTGTTGACGTTATCGTAAGCCAAGCACAGACCCGCTACTCACTCATCGGCATTACGATTACTATACTTCAAGTTGCTTTCGCAACATCCAAATATCTACAGAGATTTTTGCTCTCTTTGACAAAATTACGCTCATGCGTAACTCTTTCATTTTCAAATTAATCCAATTTGTTTTTATGCGAACACGTGGCTTGCGTTTATTTTGCCGCATCACCGGACTCTGAGTTTTTACCGGTTGTCGTGTTCTTGCACACATTTAGACACCGACGGCAAAGCCGGTCTTACCAAATTCGGAGCAGCTCTCAGCTACAGAGCAGCCGGGTCGCATATCAGTAAGCCGCGCTTTTGGAATTACGTCCTCGCATAATTATTAAAATACCTTCTCGGGATTAATTAAAACGCTTTGACAATATTTAGTGTATTTCGTTTCACGTAAGCTGTGGTATTTTGTGTCGACGCGTCTCTCCCCGCTTTGCGCCGCACTTGCTCGCATCAGCGAACAAACGCGGTGTTTAAGGGAAAAGGAGGAGCTGAGCGATTTTGTTCTCGCGAGCCGTGGTGTGATATTCGACCCTCTCTTGCAGAGTTGAGGTCCGGTGTGAGATTTTGTGGGCGAGTGTGATTGATTTCTGGCTTCGTTCGAGACGAGGAGAGTTGATGTGCGTCTATAAATTGTAATATTGTAATAACAGCACTTAAGTGGCTCTCTTTAAAGTTTTTTTCGTCCGAGTTTTTACACCCCAAATTGAAATAGTTTAAATTTCTTTGTTTTTTTTTTTACAAGCATTGATTGAAATAGTGTTGGTTCTTCCCTATATTACATATCTTTCACGAATAATCCCGGTAACCTTTTTCCTCTTTCATCTCCATTATTTCATAACCGTCAATTTTCGCGGTCTTGCGTCTAGCACGCTTTTCTTCAGACGCACTCATACTTCATTACATTCCAAATTCATCCATCACCCATCATATTTACATCATGCATATCAGTTCATCCGAAGCACCGGTTTCCAACGTCACGAGTTTTGAGAGCCATGCGAGGCAACGGATGCAGCCGAGGGGATGGGGACGCAGACGCGAGCGAAAGCGCGAGTGAAAACGCGAGCGAAAACGCGGGCGAGGTCGCGAGCGAAGACAAAGAGAAGAAACCCGAGTTGATGTACGTGAGCGTGATCGATTTGCGATCTGTCGAAATTAACGACAGAACTTTAAATTTTATTCATGCTAACTTTAAGGTCAAGCAGCTGCTTCTCGGTGACTTCACTGCGTCGTGTGAGAAAACTCTTTCACAACTTAGAGTCGACAGACTCGATATAGTCGAAAATCATTTTGTGAGAGGCTCTTTTATTAAAGACGCCGAAATTTATTGCATTAAAATTCACGCTTGCAAGCTTTTACGCTTCGAGTTGCTCGCCGAGGCAGTGAAGTTTAACCCGTTCGTGCGAGTGCTGTCACTCCACGACATCTCCGCGATTGATTTTCGGGTGAAAATGACGCAACTCGTTGAGGCAATCTTCTCGGGTAAGAACGCGTTAACTAGCGTCACATTTACTTTCCCGAGACCACAGTTCTTCTTAGAGCCTTTTCCGGGACTCTTGTTGGTGTATGACCAGTGCCCAAAAATCAAATATTTGGACTTAACCAACGCGTTGTTTTTCAAAAGTAATTTGCACGTTTTAATCAGCTCTATACCGAACGTGGTCGATTTGTCGCTCACCGGAATTAATATTAGCAAACTGTGTAACTTCAAGCAGCTGCTGAAACTGCGCAGATTATCGTTGAGTTGGGTCCCGGACTTAGAATTGCTTCTCGACAGATTGCCTCTACAAAATCTGCGCACCCTGAACGTATTTACGAGCCGTGCGTTTCCGTCGAAAAATTTAGATATACTTATCCCCACGGCACTTGCCCGGGGTAAAAATAGTACTCGTAAATATGCACATTAAAAAGTTTTCTGTTCGGTTGTATCAATTACGGAAAGAAAATAAGATAGTAGTCACCGAAGACGGAAACGACACGCTCATCTATAAATTATAAAAATATTCTCTGTTCATTAGGCCTTTACGGCACCTTTTTTTGTTTTATTTTAAAATTTGCAATTTTTTTTTAACGTTGTAAAGAGAACGGTTGCCCTCGCAACACATCTAAAATGTACGTTCAAAAAAAGGTAAACATTTGTTCCGGCTTATGCCTCTTAGTCACATAAGTTTAACAAATACATAGCATACGGCCGCTGTGCTTATCATAGCAAGCTTTTCACAAATATAAATGCGTTAACGGCTCTCACGCCTAAATAAGTAACTGTAAGTAACTTGCATGCAACACTTTTGTACGGCCACTGTGCCAAATCATCTTGTCACAAAATAAGTGATACTGAATTATTTATTTTTGTTATTAGGCCCCTGCGCCAATCTACTCATGTCACAAATAAGTGATGCTAATTTAGTTTTTTATATATATACTCTATTTAAATACATAGAAACGATTCTGTACGGGCTCAGCGCCTATTGCTACTATTCATGTAAAAATTTACGAAATACACGGCCCTCACGCCTATATTTTATGCACGGCTTCACGCCTCAAGATGTACGTTAAATAAGCAATGAAACTCGGGGATGTTACACGAAAATTGATTCATACTTAACATTAAATTCTTCATAAATTTAATTCACTCTTATCACACTCACGCTAGAGTAAAATCAAATAAAAACTCCTAGAAAAGAATCAATTTTCGCATTTCGAAAGGGGGGAGTAGTGTGGGCTCACGCACACAAAACCGCGCATCTGGCGCCGATTCGCTGCGCCTCGCCGTTCGAGTGCCAGCGGTTCTCAGTCGTAACTGAGTCGTAATTCAGCGAGCGAGCTAGTCAGTCCTTTGCTCGAGTGAGCACCTCTTGTAAGCTCCGATCTACAGCCGCGACGAAATAAAGTGTACAAATCCTATTCAGCATATATCAAGTGATAGTCATTTTGCACCTTGTTCCCTCTCGATCCCTGTAACCGGCGGACTCTATCTTTTCCTACACTCTACCTACAGCAACTAGAACACGCAACAGTGGCGATATATGTATGGAGATATCGCCCGCTTCTGAGGACCAAGGTCAGGTGCATCATCTACGAGGAGCCATCTCCGAGGCCTACCCGGAACCACCCATTTAATTCCATAAGTGCAACAAAAGAAAATTAATAATTTGGTCCAAGAGGAAAATAATGTAAATAGTTCTTCAGAAGTTATTTCAATTTCCGATTCTCAAGGTAACGTGAGTAATGAATTATTTTCATCTCTAAATGATTCCTTGATTCAAAAAATTAAAAATCTTGAAAATACTATACGATTAGTTAAAAATAGAAAGCGAAAATTGCGCAGAATAAATAAAGTAATGGAAGCCAAATTAAATGAAAAAAATCAAAGAGCAGGTTCAAAAGAGAGATTATTGGAAGCGAAAATATTTTAAATTAAACGATTCTGTAAATAAAAAGAACGAAGTATTGCAGAACGTAAAAAATATAGAAAAAAGGAAAGGAAGAAGTTAGACGTACGCTCATTCAGGCCGAAGTTTTGGAATCGCAATTGGTACAAAATAAAAAAAAAAGTACCTACTGATCTAGAAAGATCGTGTTTTTCAAAATTAATTTCGGGGCGGGTCATAAAAAAGTATAAAATGACGAAAAATTTAAAACATTTAAATAGCATACATAATCAAAAAAAAACTGCGATTGGACAAAGCTTATTCCTAAACGATCGAAACGCTCAGTAGTATCAGTTAAAAATCATTGGAAAGATAAAATCATGCAATTTTTGAGCAAGTATGAAAATTTGATAGATTTAAGGTTGTTCTAATAAAAGGAACACTTACAGTTTTAAGAACACTTTATTATAGTAAACTGCTAAAATGAACAAAGGGGTCCGTGCAGCGCAAAGGCTCAAACAGAAGTGAGTGCGCGCCGGATACACACATCAAGATCGAGCTGTCGAAAGTAGCCGCTAGGAGGGCAGAGGGCAGAGGCAACAGTCGCTCAAATCTAACACTCCCTCTCGACTGGCCGATGTCACTCTCTCATTAGTTTCCTGTGAACAAAGAAAAATAAATCAATAATCATTTATATTAAGGAGCTTTCCTGTAAGATGCTCATGCAAATCGAAAGTGAGTGGTTTTGTAAAGATATCAGCAATCTGATCTCTTGAGCAAACCCACTGAATTTTAATAAAATTCAGCTTAACACATTGTTTGACATAATGTGCACGCGCCTCGATTATGTGCCTTAGTTTATTGCCCCCATTTGTTTCAGCGCATGTACTTGCAGCTTTATTATCGCACCACAAAGTCATGGGAATAAGGTTTTATATTCAGAATAAACTTCAATGAAGTATAAAGAGACAATAATTCTTGGCAAGCCTCACTCATAGCAACATATTCCGCTTCACAAGTCGAAAGTGCTACATATGTTTGCTTATGTGTTTTCCACGCGATGGAGTCGCCAAACAGTCTAATCACAAAACCGCAAGTGGTCAATGAATTTTTACAATCAGCGAAACTGGCATCTGAGTATGCATGTCACTCATCTGACTCACCCTTGTACAAAATACCCAAATTTTGTGTCCCTTGCAAATAGCGAAATACTCTTTTGGTCATCTGCCAGTCCTCGTCAGTAGGACTCAGCTGGTGCCTACTAAGTACGTTAACTGCGTACGATATGTCCGGTCTAGTTGCACCTGCCAAATAAAGCAGACTTCCTACTGCCTCTCTATACGGTGCATTTTGCATATTGGCCGTATCACTCAGGTTCTCAGATTCGCAGTCCATTTCTCTTTCGCGTCTTTCTCGATTTAGCGTTTGATTGGACACCATCGGAGTTCTTTGAGGATGAGATTCATCGAATCCAAACCTTTTGAGAAGCTTATCGATTAGTTTTCCTGACTAAGTTCAATTGTGCGCATATCCCTGTTGCGTCTTATAGTGATACCTAAAAATTCTTTAGGTTCGCCCATAATTTTCATTTCGAATGTTTCGCTCAAATGATTTTGTACTTCTTTCAGCTTTAATTTATTATTACTCACCGTTAAAATATCGTCTACATACAAGAGCATAATTAAGAACGAATTTTCATCGCGCACATAAATAAACACGGATCAATATCTGAATTTTTCAATCCCACCTTTTGTACTGACATCGTAAATTTATCATTCCATCGCTTTGGACTAATACGTAATCCGTAGAGTGCCTTTTTTAATTTACACACCTTATTTTTAAAGTTGTCAATATTGCCCAACCCTTCTGGTATTTCCATGTAAATTCTTCTTTATCTCACCATTTAAAAAGGCAGTTTTAACGTCCAACTGACTCATTTCCAAGTCGAATTTATTTGCGATCGCTAGCACAGCTCGTACCAAAGGTAATCTAGCAACTGGGGCATAGGTTTCACGTAACTCGTACGTAGTTTTATCTTTAAACCCTCGAATTACTAGCCGAGCTTCAAATTTCATCTTACCGGTTGATTCCTTCTTACGTTTAAAGACCCACCGGGAGTCAATTATATTAACTTTATTGCCATTCTGTGACACAGTCGGTCGATCTACAATGCTCCACACATCATTCTTTGCGATTGAGTTTAACTCATCATTAATTGCAATTACCCATTGTTGTTTTTCTTTGGAATGCATCATGCATCATAGCATGATGCAGTAAATCTGACGTAAAATTTGCACAAACATTATCAGACATTTGAATTTTAGATTTATCAATGTGCTCATTAATTTGCGGAAAATCTTTAATTTGATTTTTCCCGTAAAGGTCACCGTAAACAAGTTTTTCGTTAAATCTCACATCTCTGCTTTCGTAATATTTACCCTCTTTGGGCTTAAGAAGTTGAAAGCCAGTCGGAGTATATCCAACTAGAATTACAAGCCTACCTTGAGCTGAAAATTTACTGCTTGTTTTACGCTGCTTTTTCATATAAGCGACGCAGCCAAACCTTTTTAATTGACTTATTTTGAAACTGTGATGTGGAGCGAATTTATTTTATGGAGTAAGCATATCATTCGACTTATGTGGTGTACGATTGTAAGCGTAAACAGCTTCAGATAATGCCAGGTCCCACATATATTCGGGTAATTTCGCATCATATATTATAAGCTCGAACCTTTCGTTGAATTGTTTGATTAAAGCGTTCGGCTACCCCGTTATGTTCTGGCGTATCGGGACTGGCTAACTGTAGTTCCGCACCAAGATTATTGAGTATAGTTAATGTGTGACCACCAGTAAATTCAGTTCCTTGATCTGATCGCAAGTAGCACACCTTTGCGTCATACTGTAGGAGATTTCTGGCACTTTTAACAAAGGAGTTCAAGCAGTCTCCTGTTTCACTTTTATGTCTCATAGGGTATGCCATCGCAAGGCGTGAATAATCGTCAATGAACACTGCAATAAATTTGTACCCTTTTGGGTATGAAGCTGGAGAAATGGGACCCATTAAATCTGCATAAATTATTTCTAAGGGAGAATTCGCTCTTGTTCTTACGTTTTTGAAGATCAACTTTTCAAGTTCTTTATTTTCCTGGAATTTCTTTTGAAGAGCTTTGAGATAATCGAGCGATGCATATCCGAATCTCACGTGCCATAATAAGGCTTTATTATTTTTGTTAAATTTATTATTATTATTTGAGAAAGGAGATACATCGTCAACCTCTTCAGCCTCTGACAACTCATCAAGATTAACTACTTTTCTGTCCCATATGGAAATATCAAAAGATAAATGTTCAACTTTTTTATTATTTGAATCTTTTTGCTCGTCAATTTGTGATTCCTTTTGCTCGTCAATCTTAGGATCGGATGTTTGACTTTCGGTAATTAACTCTCTTTCAGTAATTTGAGTGGGGGTCGAACACATATCTACTATAGTCGGAGGTTCTATTGAAGGCATTTCAACATCTCCCTCTGAATTTGACATCGTTTCAGCGGTTTTATTTCTAGCTTTAGCACTGACGCTACGCGTCACATATCGCGCCTTGTCTGTATCTGACTCTGCTAAATGAGTAGCCATGAAACTATTCAAATCGTAAGTGTGAGTAGGAGTTATATTTTCTTTTTTTAACTTTCAGTTCTATAAACCAATATGGCTTACTATACACGCCTGTTAAAAATGATTCTTCAGATACGGGATCGAAGATATCTATGATTTTATTATCTAAATAAATAGACAGCCCCATCTCAACAAATCGACGAAGTGATAATAGATTTTCTTTTAGATTTTTCGCAAAAATCATATTATCTACAGTAATACATTTTCCATTTGATAATTGAATCAGGACATTACCTACTCCCTCTGTTTTTAAGTTTGCCGATTCATTTTTATTTGCGCATTGTATCACACCACAATCCATTTCATTTAACGAGGAAAATACTAATTTAGAATTAGTGAAGTGCTCAGTCGCGCCCGAATCAGCAATGAAATTGAAATTTGAATCAGAGTCTACTTTACTATTGCTACAGTCAATTTGGACATTGTTACAATATAAATTTTATCATGTAAAGTTTTTTTACCTGAATTAGCGCCGTTGGACTTATCTTGTCCCTTCTGCTGATTGGAGTTACTCTGGAATTGCCTTTTATTATTGTTGGATTTGTTGTAATTAACAAATTTCCCTCTCTTTCCGCCTCGAGAATCTTTCGCGCTGTTGTCAGAATGTTTACGCTTCTTCGCGTCATTGCTGGTGTGAGAAGCGCCTCTGCCTCGTGATGAGTTTGATTTGAATGATCTATTGTTGTATTTAGTTGTTTTTCAAGATCTATTTCGCAGAGGGCAATCTTCCTTTTTGTGTGTGCCAAACGTGTTACAACTGTAACAGAGAATGCCTTTACCCAAATTGGGACAATCTTTTTCGATATGTCCGAAGCCTTGGCATTCAAAGCAACGTATGTCTTTTGTATGGGCTAGATTCGCTGATCTCCCAGTTGTGATTGTCTCAGCTGAGTTATTGATCTGCCTTTTCTCAGCCTCATCTTGCAGTACGAGAGATTTCAGCTCCTCGTAATTTGCTTCGGTACCTTGAATGTTTTTAGTCACAGTATTAACTGTTTGAACTACTGGTACTGATATCATGACTGCATTGTAAAATGAATCACGTTTTTCCTCCGCAGAAAATGGTACCGCACCTGATGTATTTTCATAACTTCTTACAGTTTCTTCAAACTTTTCGACGAACTCAGCAGCACTTGATTTTCCAACTATGTATATCTCATGTTATACAATTGTTGACGTACTGAGTTTGACGTTATATTTTGCTCACATCGTTTTAACTCTTGCAATTTCTTTATGATTTCTTTTGGATTTTTAAGATGCATTACCTTTGCATGGTAGTGATTATCCAAATGATTAATGAGAATATCTCGAACTTTGAATTGTTTGTCTTGAAATGTTGGATCATTTTCATTCTGATTGGTGTTTTCAATTACATGCAAGAGTCCACAAGCTCTTAATTCAGACGAAAAGTAGTCATAAAAGTGCTCATACTTCATGCTTGAACTAAGTTTATAGTCGCGTTTTACATTTGTTCCTATCGATTTAAATTCAAGTTCCAATGCATCTTTTATGTGTTTCTGAGCATTATCTTCTTTGCGAACTATCTGGCTCTAGTTTCTTGCTAACGACTCAAACTTCTTTTCAGTCAATTCATTTACTTGATCTTGGAGATTAAACTCAGGGTCAATATCATTTCCATCATTTGAACTGTCTTCGTCTTGCATGTTGTTTTTAAACATATTTTCAAAATTGTCTAATGCCGAATTAATGCAATGCAATCTATCTGCCTTTCATTATTTTTGCGCAACATTTCAGACAACATTTCATTTCGTTGTTCATATTCTTTTCTTTCTCGTTTCCTTGCTTCTGACTCGAGCTTGGAAAGCTTTACTAATTCGCTCACCATATCATTCATTTTCTTCAAATTTTCCGACATTTCTTTACACGAATTCACGACCAATTGTAAAGCGTTTTCAGAAAATATGGATGAATGATTTTTCTTTTCTGTATTGAAACATAATGATTTCAACTTTGCGATCTGAACTTCGTTGTTAATGCTCTCGCCGGTACTATTTCTAGTCGCATCGTTGCTTTTTCTCATCTCGTCGTTTTCGCTCTCGCCGCTTCCTTTCTCGCCGTTAGTGGTAGGCTCGCCATTACTCTCATTTGTCTGTTCCATTGATAGCGAACTCATTGCTCGAGTTTTTGGCTTGATGAGTTCTTTCTCTGTGGACGTCATTTTTCCACACCAGTCCATAAATTTGTCCCACTCTGCTTCAGGAAACATTCTTTGTTCTGTGCAAAATATGAATGCAATTAGTAATTTATATAGCCCGCTTACCAATAGGGCATTCTCGTCTCATAGTGGCTATCTGAACACAAGCTAACCACTCTAAGACTAGTAAATAAACAGTGATCGGAACACACGGCCACTAGTTTAATCACTAAACTCAATTACAAGTTTGGTACCGAACACAAGCACACACTTGTAAATTGATTTGAAATTGTAATATGGAACGACTTTAACTAAAATAATTTGATAAACAAATACTCAATTTTGATCATTTATACAGTTTATTAACACACTGAGTATGCTAGCTAATTACTCTAGTGCACTGTAAAACATCAAATTTATCAAAACAAAATATCTCATCACATCTCGTCATAACTCGTCAAGTATAAAAACTCACCAGTAACATATTCTTTTCCGAGAGAAGTCGTTATTTTTAGGGAATCACCATTGACAGCAAAAGCTATAGTCTCGTTTGGGTGATTTTTGTCCAAGCAGAACATACGTGTCAGCCGATGCCAAAATTTATCAACTCTCCTTCAGCTGAAATATTCATAACATTATAAAGACACTGTATACGCATAGCCCGGGTTACGTACACGTCATACAATGTTTCATCGCATCAGTTTAGCACATCAATTATCGCGTCTATGAGTATGTCATTTTCACACCATTTTTACTCATAAGTTTGTACATACGACGTCGCAGTATACACGGTGATCAGTCGCGTAATGCTATGCCGATATGTGTTTTTATAATCACACCAAGAATATTAGAATTTAGGAAATATTGTTAGTCCGCGTAACTAAACGTCGAATCTACGTAAGAGTCGTGAGTTGTTTTCTTGCCCGCACCGACGCCCTTTGTCTTGCTCGCGTGCCCGTGCTCGACTTGTTTGAATTCCACGAAAACAAAAACAGCCAAAATCTCGAGTCGCACATGTACGTTAAAGTTTTGCGTGTTGTCCAGCCATGTACTAAACGTACGCAGATTGAAAACTTTTCTCACATCTTCCTTTATTTTATTTGACTTTAACTTTTATTATTATATTTTTAATTACACTCAAACTTATGATCACGACAATCAAGTAACACTACACACGATTTCTCTTGCCATTTTACAGACTCTTACGAAGACATTAACACACCTTAATGAACTTTTTTTTTTTAATTATACTTACGCATGTTTATGCCATTATTTCCATTCTCACCAGTTTGGATGACCTGCACATCCTCGATGTTGATTGAACCATCGATATCCGTGCTCATGGTACACCGTATTAGTTACGAACAGATACACAAAAAAACTGAACTGTTCAAAGCGGTAATTTCACAGTTTCTTTTTTTTATTATTATTGAAGCGCAGTGGAAGCAACACAATTACGTAGGCTAGGCCTATAACCTGATAGATTTAAGGTTGTTCTAATAAAAGGAACACTTATAGTTTTAAGAAAACTTTATTATAGTAAACTGCTAAAATAAACAAAGGGGTCCGTGCAGCGCAAAGGCTCAGAAGTCTTCTTCTTCTTCTTCTTCTTCCTTAGTGGCTCCGATTTAAGTGGGGAGAACCCACAGCATCACACGGCCATTAACCAGCTTTTTAGAGAAAGGGGCGGGAAATATTTGAAAAGGAAAAAGTTAGTGATAGATTTTAAAGGTTTATGTTGCAGTTATGAAGAAATTCACATAGAATGTGTACAATGTGAAGTTGGGGATTTTGAAGGAAATCTGTAATGTCGTAAGGTGGCGATTTTTGTGTGTTTTTGAGTTCGGAAAGAAGCTTATTGCGTTGTAATGTGTGTTTGGAATAATTCCAAAAGAGATGGTTTAGATCTTCGTAATCCATGTTACAATCGCACCAAGGCGATGAGATTAGATTTTTTCTAAAAAGGCTGTAAGCAAGGTTGTAGTGGTTACTGCGCATACGACAGAAAGTAGTGATATTTTTTCTGGAAAGAGTAGCTGAAAAATTACTAAACCAAGTTCTTTGTAAATTATCATGAAAATTATTAAAGTAATAAAGGCCCTTTTGAGTGTCTGTATTACATAGGTAATTGTTGAAGTGAGAGTTATGAAGTTGCTTTAGAGTAGGTAAAAAATCGGAAGAAGGAAGAAAGTGAGGAGGAATAGCACCAGAGCTGATGGTTTGTTTAGCAAGTTTATCTGCTTTTTCATTGTCTGGTATGTTAATGTGACCTGGGACCCAGGCAAGAACAACATGTTGGCTATTTTTATTAAGTTCGAAAAGTAAATTTTTAATGCGAAATATATATATATGATTAGAGTCTAAAAAGAAAAAAGGGCTATTAATAGCTTGTAAGGTACTCAGGAGTCTGTAAAAATTACTGAATTGGGAATTTTTTTGTGTTGTATGTATTCGAGTGTCATTTGAATAGCTAAGGCTTCAGCAGAAAAAATAGAAGAGTGTGGAGATATTCTCACGGTAGCTTCAAACTTGAGGGATGGGCTATAGATTGCCAAACCTACATGGTCATAACTACTTTTTTTTGAACCGTCAGTGTAGAATGAAGTATGAGAATTTAAAAATGTTTGAAATTGGGAAATAAATTCATCTGTGGGAGAATCAGCATTTCTGATGATTTTACCGCTAGATAGATTAATGTTGGGAATAAAATGTTGAGACTCGGTTGAAAAGAAATAACATAGAGGGAAGGGACAGGAATGTATGAAGTTTTTGTATTTAAGTAATTGAGTAAATAGAGGTAGAAGAGGAGAATGCTGTAGATATATAAGACTGTTTTGGGAGAGAGAGTTTGAGAGAGTAGAGATAGCGAAATAGTAGGATGATTAGTTTGAGAAAAGCATCTAATGATGTATCTAGAGAGATGGTATTTCTGATGAATATGTAGCGGATATTGTTTCGATTCAGCGTAAGGTAAAAGCGGGGGTAGTAGGACGTTAACGCCAACCTAACTATAAAATTAGAGTTTTACAAACATTTTAATGCTATTTTTATACAATAAACATATGGAGAATGTATATTTGAGTCTTGAGAATAATGTGAAAAAAAATTAATTTAGCTTGATATGTTTCGAATTGAAGCTTTTTTAAAATTATGGTTGAAACCTTAGTAGTAGGACAGACAATTCAGTGGACTTGAATAGTAGGACAATGATGGAAGTAGTAGTAGGACACATAAGAAATCGCTACGCGTGCAGCAATGTATAGTTTGCAAAGTTTGATCGTGAGCAATTTTTATTATAAATATATGTTGAGTTTAGCAAAGAACGGTTACGCAGGATTAAATATAGAGGTAGTGTTTATTGTATGAGTATCAAGCACGAACTGGCAGCAGTAGCCATACAAGCTAATACATTGACTTGAGTATAGATACACATATGTACACAGAAGAAGAAGTACAGAAAATTAACTGAATATTCTCAACACTCCACCTGTTCAGTTAATTTCTACATGTATAAATAATTCAATTAATCATAACAAATTACTATAAATAACAATTAAATAATTCTCTTTTTTTTAATACAGAATTTCATGTAATAATTTTTCGACGTGTCCTATGAACACTTTATAAGCAAGTGGCTTGGTAAATACATCTGCCAACATTTCTTTAGTACTAATATATTTTAAATCAAACAATTTTTCCTGAAATTTTTCCCGAATATAATGATATTTAACATCAATATGTTTTGTTCTTTTATGATAAACAGGATTTTTAACAAGTTGCATGGAACTTTGATTGTCCATGTATAACGTAATATTTACTCTACCACCAATAAGCTCACAAACCAAGGTATTGATCCAAACAATTTCTTTTGTAGTTTCAAAAGCTGCTACATATTCAGCATCTGTAGTCGATGTAGCTACTCCTGATTGAATTCTTGAACACCATGATACAACGTTGCTTCCAATTTTTACCACATATCCGGTTGTAGACTTGCGAGTTTGTCGATCTCCACCGTAATCAGCATCACTATACGCGACGACTGACATGTCTTCATTCTTGGTGAACTTTAAACCATAGTGAATAGTATTCTTCAGATACTTTATAATTCTTTTTACAGAATTCCAATGTAACTTTAGTGGTTTGTCCAAGTATCTGCTGGCTCTGTGCACTGCAAATGCGATATCAGGCCTTGTGCCATTTGACAAATACATGAGACTTCCGACTGCTTCTCGGTAGGGAACGTCAACCATTTTTCGTTCCTGATTTTCGTGCTCTTCTGGCATTAGCTCTTCGTTGGGATCAGCTGGAATTTTTACAGGATTTGCGTCTTCAAGATTAAATCGTTGTATTATCCTTTTTATGTAGTTTTCTTGATGCAAATATATTGATCCATCTTCATTTCGATGCAACTGCATGCCTAGGAACATACCCTTTACACCGGGAGTGATTTCCAAGTTTTTCTTCATAGCCCGAATCAATTCGTCCAAGGTTTGTTGATTCTGAGCCGCCACAATTCCATCATCAATATAGATTCCCAGCAAAATCTTTGCATCTTTTTTGTTGGAAATGAATAAACATTTATCTGCTTCAGACTGAACTAATCCAAATTTCTGCAATAATTGAGTGAAACATTTATTCCAACACCTTGGAGACTGTTTTAGCCCGTATAAACTTCTGTGCAGTCTACACACTTTATTACTACCGTCATGAAATCCTTCTGGTTGTTCCATAAATATTTCTTCTTCTAGTTCTCCATTTAAAAAAGCCGTCTTGACATCAAATTGTCCTAAGACGAGACTTTCTTCAGCCGCAACAGCGAGTATCGCTCTGATAGTATCAAATCTTATCACAGGGCTAAAAGTTTCCGTGTAATCAATACCCTCCGTCTGAAGATATCCTTTGACCACCAACCTTGCCTTGTGCCTTTGAATTTCATCCTTGTCATCTCTTTTAATTCGAAAAACCCATCGGCTTCCCAAAATTTTCTTATCTTTCGGTCTGTCGACAAGCTTCCACACTTGATTTTTAGACAGCGATTTCATTTCTTCATTCATAGCTTCTTTCCATTGTAAACCTTTTTCATTATTAATAGCCTCAAGATAACTTTTCGGCTCTTGTACTTCAGCCATAAATAAACTTTCAAGTAAACTATCGTATTTCAAGGGTTTTCTTAAGGTGCTCCTATCTCTCAGTTCAATTTTTCTTGGTGTTTCTTCAATCTGATTCTCGACGCTTTCTGTTGCTGGTAATTTTTCCGGTGTCTCATTTTGATTTTCTTGTGCATCTTCTTTGACCTCTGGCTTATCTTGATCCATAATAGGCTATTTTCTTCATGATTATCATGATTAACATCAAGCTCATTTGGCCACAAGTTTTCATATCTAAAATATTCCTCTTTACCATGGGCTTCATTGGAAAGTTTTAATGAGCTTTTATCACTCTCACCGGTAAATATGACATCTCTTGCTATTTGCACTTTACTATTTCCTTTGTAGTAGATTCTATAGCCTTTTGTATCCAAATCACATCCAACAAAAAAACCTATTGCTTTTTTTGTCTAATTTCAATCTCAATTGTTTTGGTATATGTACATAAACCTTTTCACCGAAAACGTGCAAGTCTTTGAGAGTGCAATCCTGGCCGGTCCACACGTTGAAAGGACTTTTATCTGGTACATTGCTATTTCCTGTACGATTGTACACATATGCAGCATAATTAATTGCTTCTGCCCACAGATTTTTATTTAATTCTTTATTATGCAGGAGAGCTCTAGCTGCTTCAACCAGTGTTCTGTTTTCTCGCTCAGCAGATCCGTTCTGCTCAGGAGTAAAGGTACACGTCTTTTGATGCTGAATGCCGTGATTTTCGAGTAGAGTCCTTATTTCTTTATTAACAAACTCTAGACCATTATCCGATCTAATTGCTTTCACTCCGTTTGGACATTGTTTTTCAGCTCTTTTAATAAAAATAGATAGATACTTCCCACCTCGTTTTTAGTCTTGAGAAAAAAAACGACTCTATATTTTGAATAGTCATCCTTTAAAAGTAGAAAGTATCTAGCTCCACCTATTGATGGTATTTGCATCGGTCCGCACAGATCTGTATGTATAAGTTCTCCAACCGATGAGGTTTTTGTTTCACTCTTCTCAAATGGTAAACGATGTGCCTTGCCTGTGGCGCAAGCATCACAAAAAGATTCATTCATATCATCAAGCTTAATATTAAATCTTTTAATAACCTTTTTAACCTGTTGATAATTCTGATGTGCACACAATTCATGCCAATCAGCTAAACTTTTTCTTTTCGAAACAAAGGCTCTTTCCTCAATTGAAACGATTTTAATTCTCATTTTAAATAACTCAAGACCTTTACATCTATCACCAGCTATGATAGCTTTATTACTTTCTTATACACACATGAATTGCTATCTGCTGTCATTTTCAGACCTTTGTCCAGAGTAGCAGTGGATGAAAAAAGATTATATTTGAGAGATGGCACATATAACACATTTTCCAAGTGACATCGCTCCCATTTAGCTCCGTTGTGAGCCAAGATTTTAATACTTCCTACACCACAAACTTGGAGCAGACGACCGTCACCAATTTTAACTTGATGATTGTTTGCTACTGACTTGAGATTATTGAACCAGTCTTTATTTGATGTCATGTGAGATGTCGCTCCCGAGTCCATATACCAACAGCATTCATCTTCGGAAACATGCTGTATAAGAGCCATGTTTACATTCATCAGAGCTTGATCATACGACTCATGCTTGTTTTGGCGCTTTTTCGATTTACATTCTCTCTTCCAATGCCCGAGTTTACCGCAGTTGTAGCATTTACCATGCTTTCTTTGTTTGTTTATTTGTTAATTACAGAAAGCGCGGTATTTTCCTCGTTACGTAAATTTTGGCGCGTTTCTTCAGCTACCAACCGGGTCAGCAAATTAGCTTTCGTTCTCTCAGCTTTTGCTGTCCCTTCCCATGCCGCATGGAAGGACGAGAAATTATCCGGCAAAGTACAAAGAATTTTCGTGATAATCATACTCTCACTGATATCCTGTTTTAAAAGTTTCAGCTGTCTAGCGAGTTTTTCCACCTTAGCAATATGCATGCTCACATTATCACTATCAAGTTTTCTATTGGAACCACTCACGCTGCAAACTATAAACTTTTTCCTCACTTGCCGATTCATAAATTTCCACGAGTCTTTCCCACATCTGGCTAGACTTCTCAAATTCGGCAATATGAATGAGTGCCTGCTCCGCGATTGTAGTTACAATTATTTTCTGTGCCATTGCGTCTCGCTTATCGAATTTTTCATATTCTTTTTCATACTTCGAAATAGCCTCTTGGGTTGCATTGGATTCCGGACGTTCCGGTTCGTTTGATTTTCCGAGAACTATGTCCCACACACCTTGAGCGCGCATTAGCACTTTGACTCGTAACTTCCACGTCGGCCAATCTTCGGCTTCACACAGCTTTTTGATCCCAGACACTTCATTTGTGAATTCGTGCTCCATTTTGATCACTTAAATTTTATACTTTATTTTTTTTCACTTTTTGCACAGAGGCCGGAATTGTTATATAAAAAAAAGACTCAAAAAAAACATACAAATCACACCACGATCACTCCAATCGGCCTGGGCCCATAACCTGTTGAGTTTAGCAAAGAACGGTTACGCAGGATTAAATATAGAGGTAGTGTTTATTGTATGAGTATCAAGCACGAACTGGCAGCAGTAGCCATACAAGCTAATACATTGACTTGAGTATAGATACACATATGTACACAGAAGAAGAAGTACAGAAAATTAACTGAATATTCTCAACAATATAATTGTAAAGGCATCTTACAAATTACAAAAATATCCACATACAAAACAACTGGCAGTTGAATTTTATTCTGCTCCAACCAAGGTATATAGCAATTTTTGATGTAGTGATAGAACACTTCAGCTGTCATCCACCCTGATTTGCTGTGCCCCACAGGCCAACCAGCAGCATACTTTCCCAAAGTATTTCTGCGAGGAGTCGTTTTACAATCATAAACAACCATAGGAGGCAGCAACTTTCCATCAGCCGATGACACAAATAAAACCGTTAGGGAAGCCTTTTCATCTTTTTGAGACAATTTTGTAAACAGATCTTGCTCCTTTTTTGTGATGACATGGTCATCCTTTGGCACTAGACAAAAGGCAGATTCATCCAAGTTGAAAATGCGACTTAGATGAAAATTCAACAGTCCTTTTTTGTTCAAGTATCCATCTACATAATTAAACCAATTTCTCAAATCCTCTTCACTCACTGATGCTCTAGTGCTTGTTAAATTTTGAGAGATACGTTTACTAATTTGATCTTGATGTCTTCTCATGAAGGCTTTAAACCATTCTTCTCCTGGGCGATTATTGTTACTAAATACGATTTTCTTTTTTTCATTACAATACTTTTGTACACAATCTAGAAGGTATGGTTTTGACACAGGAAATCCCCTCTCACCTCTGAGTATAATCCAAGTAACGATATCAGCTTCTTCTTCTTTGGATAGTCTGGTCGAAGAACCTTTGGAGCATTTCAAAGGAGTATGATTGTGAAACTTTGCATGTAATGTTGTTTTTGGTATACCATACAATTCTTCTATTTGTCTGTATGGGATTCCTTTACCAATACAATTGAGAGCTTCTTTTAATTTTTCTACTGTACTGATTTTCTTTACACTTTCTGACACGTTTTTTAACAACTTTATTTGATCCCGATGATTCACTCACTGATGAATGATCCTTAATGTCAGTATTTTTCACGATACGTCCCATATTGGTACAAAAAAATCTGTAATTCAATACAATTTAATTAAAATAAGATTCACTTTGATAGCAACTGCATATACGTAAACACTGAAATAGGTTAGGTCTGCTAACTCTATGACAGCGACGTATTTACGCTACTAATATGTGATTTTACAATCTTACATTAAAAGAGATTATACACTTGTTATGTATTTAATCACTGAAATTAATTAATCAAGAGTTACTTACTTAAACGATGGAGGAAACCGTATCCTTGCAAATGATGATCATTCGTGTCCCATTAAAGCTGCGTCTACAAAAGTAGTAGGACAAATTAATTTGTCTGTCCTACTATACCGACGCAGGTTATAAATGGGAGTCTAAACTGGGACACTCAATTATTAAAAAATTTCTTGATTAAACTGCAAAATAAGGACAAATTTATGTACAGGAAAGCAAAATGAAGTGATTGGTAAAAAATTTTTATATAGTTTGCATTTAAAGTGTATTAGTATTTTGTAAAAAACCATATTGCAATTTTTCGCGAAAATCGACGTTTTCGCGCTACATCGAGAGACCCGTACAAACTTGAAATATTCTCGATTTTTATTAATTTTTTGAAAGCTATTAAACCTAGTAATTATAGTTTTTTTTAATATTAAGACGTAGACGAATCATGTGCTGACATTACTTTTCCGATTGAATTTGAATTCGTATTACAAATAAGGATCATTCTCATCTGTCCTACTACTGGTGCCACTTTTTGCTTTGTCCTACTACCCCCGCTTTTACCTTATACAACTTTGTTTGGGGTAGAAATTCTTAAGCCAAGAATGGCACGAAGTGCTCGACGTTGAACAATATTCAACTTTTTGAAGATTGTATGGTTGGAGGGTAATATTGAGGCGCTGTAGTCAAAAGTGCCTAAAAAGAGTGCTTTATACAATGTGGTAAGGCAGGATGGATGGGAGGCCCACCATGTACCATGTTATGCACCGGGCTTGCTGTTCCTTGCTCGGGCCTCTGCGCAAGCGCGTATATGATGGAGATGCAGGTCGGTACGGAAGCGATGTTTCTACTTGGCTACTGGTGTGGATTCGGTTCCCGATAAACGCGTTGAAACGCGAAGAAGTCGTCGATGTACTCCTGGCGTCGATGGCACGAGATGATGAAAAATAATGACCTCAAAGAGGTGGGTCGACGTTGCCTCGACTCTCGCGAGGAGGGCTTACGTCGGGGGAGATCACGTCGACGATGTACAACGGACTTGTTGTTATTCGCCGTGCACGCGCTTCGCTCGTTCGAACCGCAAGTCGGAGTTTGCAAGGGAGGTCAATGACCCGTGAGTCGTGAGACTCGGGTGGCGCGACTCTTTCCTTTAGACAACCTGGCCCGAGCTACGGGTCGACGGGACACTCGCCCGGGTTGACACTCGAGCACGGGGTCGGCTGCAAAAAGGGGAAGAGGGAATATCGGCGCTTGGTGTTAAAGTATTGCACCGTGATATTCTTGTTCGATGAACTATGTCCGTTAACTAGCTCCGAGACAAAGTTCGCTAATCGCTCTCGAGATCAAGTCCACAAACCAGCTCCGCGGTCAAGTCCTTCACGGATATTCTCCTATCAAAGTTCAAGTCCAACAGAGATCGGGCATGTAGCCAGTTCGCAAGTCGATCAGCCAAGAGCTCGGGGATGCTCAGGTGGTTGTTCACGAATGAATGACGACGCGACAAAGGGCTGCGTTCCTTATATACTCGTCAGGATGTCGGCGGCGCGAGGAGGAAAAAGGAGGGGAGCCGCCGGTCGGGTGATCAAGCCGCCGGTTTTTGGTGGCTGCAGGGCAAGGGAGGGAGCGCCAATGATTGTTCGGTAGGCGGAGTTGCGCCGATTTTCGGAGAAATATCGTTCTGGTTGGATTTTCAGTGGCGGCACCATTTCAGCGCGGATTCGGGGAAATTGCCTGTCGCGGTACGCATTTGGCGGCGGCGCCGTTTCATCGTGGATTCGGGGAAGTTGTCTGTCTCGGTACGTATTTGGCGGCGGCGTCTTTCATCTCGCGTTCGGGAAATTTCGGCGGCGCTGTTTCATCGCGGATTCGGGGAAGTTGCCTGTCTCGGTACGCATTTGGCGGCGGCGTCTTTCATCTCGCGTTCGGGAAATCGGCAGCCTCGTTTCATCGCGGCGGCGTCTTTTCATCGCACGCTCGGAGTCATTTCCAGGAGGTCCTTTCGAGTGCGGGTGTCTGTTTTCCTATCTTACCGATCCTTGGTCTTCCCTTTGGTTGGTAAGGTAGATTGTGTGTTTGTGTGCGTGTGTGTGCGCGTGTGTGTGTGTGCTTCTAGTTCTGCGCACTGGGCGGTCAGTACATAACAACCACATAGAGAACGAATGACATGCATTTGGGAGAAAAGTTTATGCAGGAGATTTTGAATATGAACTTCAAATGTTAATTTATTGTCTATGGTGATGCCAAGAAAGGTTGCAGTCGAAGAGGCTTTAATAATAGAGTCATCTAGAGTTATTTCGAGAGAGTCGTGATTGATTTTTTTTCTGGTGAATACCACTAGTTTCGTTTTCGTGGATGAAATAGAGAGCCCGCGTTGTGCGAGATGAGCACTAATTTTAGCAGCATTGCGTTCTAGTGATTGAAGAGCAGTGTCAATGTCAGAAGACCTGGTAAAAAGAGAAATATCGTCAGCAAAATTTAAGGTTTGACAATCGTTATCCAAAGAGCTGTTAAGGTCACCAACACCTATATTGTAGAGGGTAGGACTCGAAACACAGCCCTGTGGAAGCAGGGTTGTGCAAATTTGATGGCCAGAGAAAATACAAGCGCAGCCGACAGCATGCGCGCGCATGTCGCACTACCAACTGACACACAAGAAACTACACGATACATTCAAATTTCAAAACTCAACCATTCAGTGTTAGTCAAGATATATTGAAATGGAGTTGAAATAATGAAACTTTTATCACTATCATATTTATACAGTGTAATGCCGAATCGGTATTATTCGTGAGAGGTCGCCTGACAAATCATTGTCGGTCAAGGCCGAATAAAGCTAAATATAATGATTATAATTCTGCGCAATGTTTTCTTTTCTTCTGTTGTATATCTGGCAATGAGAAGACGATCGGATGGAATGAAAGCAGAATGAGAAGTACGAAAGCACGAGAGTCGCGGAAGACAGACAGTTACCACTGAACCGGTAAACGGCAAGGGCCGACTTTGAGAAATAGAGTCTCGCGAGTCGCACTGTATTTCGTGTGCACGTGTCCGAGTGTTACCTGAGTAAGTTAGAGCACGAGGTAGTCCGGGTGACTGCCTACGTCGAGCCGCAGGTGTGAGTGTTGCCGCGTGTGTGATCGCTAAGCCCCCGGTCGAGGGGTGTGTATTAGGGTGGTCCACTTTTTCAAAAATTTTTTGTATCTCGGGGGATCCATCGGAATCTGAAAGTTTGAGGTTTAAAATGAAGTTTCCTTTAAACGAGAATTCAAATAAATGATTTTAGATGGTGTCGATGGATTTTAGAAGTTTAAAAACGTGCTCCTGAAAAGGAGCAAAATCGGGCAACCATTCGATTTATTTCAAACTTTGCTCAGAGTGTAAAAATGATCTTAACGATACATTTTCTTACGTATTTTTGTCTGCGGAATCGAATGCCGTAGTTAGTTTTGACCTAGGAGCACAATTTTATTGAAAAAAATACACTTTTTCGATCGTTCTTTTTCGCAAATTTCGCAAAGTTCATTTTCGAGCGAGCGGCAAATGAACAGAAAAAATCTAGGAAATTTTTCGACACCACCAAAATGTAGGATTTTTTATGACAAATCCAACGGTATATATTAGTATATACTTTAAAATTATTTTAATGCCGTAAAAGCACGATTTTATCCCAAAAAACGATATTAAAAAATGGAAAAATGGAAAAATATATTCGTTTCTTCAAGAAAATGGCTGAGTATAATCACTCATTAAAATAATTGAATACAACTATCTGATAGGTTTTTTTTCACCTTTTAAACGCCGTTTTCAGAGTTAAAAAATTCGCAAAATTCGCCGAGATACAGCTGTTTTTGTACGATGCACTTTTTTGGGTTAAAAATCTGCTTTGCTGGTTTTTAATGAATAGAGCCAGCTCAGAATTATTGAATTTTAACCCAAAAAAGTGCATCGTACAAAAACAGCTGTATCTCGGCGAATTTTGCGAATTTTTTAACTCTGAAAACGGCGTTTAAAAGGTGAAAAAAAACCTATCAGATAGTTGTATTCAATTATTTTAATGAGTGATTATACTCAGCCATTTTCTTGAAGAAACGAATATATTTTTCCATTTTTCCATTTTTTAATATCGTTTTTTGGGATAAAATCGTGCTTTTACGGCATTAAAATAATTTTAAAGTATATACTAATATATACCGTTGGATTTGTCATAAAAAATCCTACATTTTGGTGGTGTCAAAAAATTTCCTAGATTTTTTCTGTTCATTTGCCGCTCGCTCGAAAATGAACTTTGCGAAATTTGCGAAAAAGAACGATCGAAAAAGTGTATTTTTTCAATAAAATTGTGCTCCTAGGTCAAAACTAACTACGGCATTCGATTCCGCAGACAAAAATACGTAAGAAAATGTATCGTTAAGATCATTTTTACACTCTGAGCAAAGTTTGAAATAAATCGAATGGTTGCCCGATTTTGCTCCTTTTTAGGAGCACGTTTTTAAACTTCTAAAATCCATCGACACCATCTAAAATCATTTATTTGAATTCTCGTTTAAAGGAAACTTCATTTTAAACCTCAAACTTTCAGATTCCGATGGTTCCCCCGAGATACAAAAAATTTTTGAAAAAGTGGACCACCCTAGTGTGTATGTGTGCGAGCTCGAGGTCGTGCGTGCGTGCTTGTGAGAGAGCGAGAGCGAGCCATCCTGTCACCGCTGCAGAGGAGACAAGGGTGGGACTCAATCCGACGACGACGGTTTTGTTGCAGGGACCGAACGAGCAAGCCAGGAGGAGCCAGCAGCCATCACCCGAACGAGTAGCCAGTCAACCCGTCCCAGGAGAGGCCTCAGGCACGGCGGTGAGCATCACGGCAGGGCCGTGTCATAATTATTCTCGACACGCTCGAAACGAGCTACGTTGTAACGTCGGCCGTCGACGGTTCCGGTCTCTCTCTCCGAGACCAATGTAGTTTAAGTTATATGAATAAATCGTTATTGTTATTTATTTGAAATAGAAATGAATGAGTAGTCATTGGTGAATGTGTGTGTGTGAATATGCCCTGTCCCTTTTGCATGTATTCTCACAGGTAGACCCTGGACGTACATGGACGAACCCATAAGCCAAAGGACACACGTAACCAACAGGTACGTCGGGGTAAGGACAAGGAATTTTAAGGTTACAACAGTCATCTTATCATAACTATTAAAATAGAAATAAAAATACATAATGAAATAATTTTGTAACTTCTATTTATAATATTATATATCGATGCACCTAGCCCTTCCTTCAGTATCTTTTTAGCAGTAGCTTTTTAGCATTATCGAGTGTAGTATCGATTCGTTTTTTGCGCGCGAATAGTAGTGTCTACACGATTCAGTTGGACTTTGGACGAAACGTGAAGAAGTATACAAACTTTTCTGTTCTTTTTATACGCAACGTTAAGTATTGCATTCCTTCATCCTACAAATTGCTGATCTGAGGAATTTATGAGTATATTATTAGTACTTTTATACGACTTGAAAAAAGACTCACTTTGATGTAAGTATTTATTAATTACGTTCGGATTTCATGCATTGAGGGCTCCATTATTGATCGCTGACGATCATCTTTTAAGCATATATTTTCTTTCAAGCAATGTATTATTTTTTCTGAATTGTTCGTAAACTAGTAGTTAGTGTTCAAGTATTGTACTTCCTGACAAGAACGAAAATATAGATAAACCCTTTGTCACAACTCGACAAAACAGTTGCAAATGCACATACGTCTGCATGTGAATATGTGTATATTTAGACAAATATGTTTGCCGTCGAAGGCTCAAGTGTAGCGGAACTCTTTCTCGCAGACGAGCGGCAAATCGTCTTTACAAAAGGGATCGAACGGCCGCTCGACGTCAATTCCAAGAACGAGATCTTTTCTGAAATTTTTGTTTTTCTTTAATGTATAATGAAGCCAGAAGCGTTGTGCATTGAAATTACAGTTCATAAATAGTATGTCTATCAGTTGATTATTGCATACCCAAACGTTTTGTGGGGATTGTTTTATAGCATGCGTCTTTTCGCGAATTTCTTTTCACGTACGTAACAGTGGACAGATAGACATATACTTTTAAAATGCATATGAATATGAAGTACTTATAACGCGAACATCAATGCGAACATAGAATAGTAAGAGAGAAACGCAAAAATGGAAGTATACATGGCATCCGCTTAATAACGATTATCGCACATTTGTCCGTTTTTTTTTAATTATTTACATTAAGGAATATTGTGTTAGTTGACTCGTAAAACAATAAAATTATTTAAAAAATGTTTAGTGGCTCTTGTTGTAATTACTTAAATCGCAGTAACTTTTTATAATGCAAAATGAAAGCAGTTGGAAGTTTTTCAGTAACTTTCAAATATGTAAACTGATTTGTAAAGTTTTGACAAAAAAGGTTTATTTAATATTTTCACAAAATACATAACGACTGTGCCTTAGAAATCATTTATTTTTTTAGATCGAATTGAATGTTATTAGAGATTCAGGTTCTTATGTTTATTAATCATTTAGGTAAATTTGTACAAAAAATCGGACGTAAATATTTGTTTAAATAAGAACTCCGCTACGATGAAAAATTGGGAAAGGTTTTCGGAATTTTTTGAATGGATTGAAAAATCTGATAATGCAGGAAAAGTTTATTGTAAATATTGTAAAAGAGATTTAGATGCAAGACCAGATTATTTAAGAAAACACGTTGAAAAACCAATCCACAAAAACAAACTTAATGTAGCTAAAGACAATAATGAATCCTTGAATAATAAATGTGAAAAAATACGACCCTCTCGAAACGTACAGAATATAAATGAATGGAAGGATTTGACCAACTTTTCTGAATGGCTCGTGCTATCCGATGAAGATCAAAGCAAAGCTTTTTGCTTATTTTGTAAACAACCTCTCTCTGCAAGAATCGACGCTTTACGACTACATGGTATGGCAACTAAACATAGAGTACATGAACTTTATGCTGATCCATCGAAGTTGACGGAGTTGGAAAAAAATGTTATAATAGGCGAAATCACGCTGAGTGCAATGATAGCAACAATCAACTTACCTTATTTATTTATGAACACTCTCATCCCAGTATTGAAAACAATTTTACCTGATTCTGCTATTATGCAAAATATTTCTCTGAATCGCTTCAAGTCTAATCAGATCATTAATAAAGTATTAGCTTCCGAGCAAAAAAAAAAAATTCAATCCATTTTACAAAACCAGGTATTTTCTTTTATTGTTGATGAGAGCACCGATAAGAGTATGATTCATTGCATGTGTGTTGTTGTACATTATTATGATTCAGAGTTGGGACAAATTAAAGAGTCTCTATGGGACTTGATTAATATCTACGACGATGAGAATTCCCTAGCAAGTGCGGATCACCTTACAAAAAAAATAATAGATTCGTTTGTTAAGTTTGAAATCCCATTGGAAAATATTTATGGATTTTGCTCTGATACGTGTAATTTGATGATGGGAGAAAATGCATCTGTCTCCTCAAAATTAAAGGAAAGACTACCGAATTTAATTGTTATTAAATGTCCATGCCATATGGAGCAATTATGCATGAAATATGGAGCGAAAAAATTACCTGAGGACTGAGGAGTGTATGGATTTTATGACTAACGTTGTAAATTATATTTCTTCCAGTGGAAAAAAAATACAAGCTGGCGATTAACGCAAAAAAAAGGCTGATTTAACAGCTTTAAAAATCGTCAAGCCTGGTTTCACGTGATGGATATCTCTCAAAGGAACTATCGATTACATACTCTATAGATGGAATGCGTTAAAGAAATTTTTTAATCAAGAATGTGATCTAAAAGAACAAAAAGCTATCACTATTTATGACTCTTTCCAAAACAAAAGTTTAAAATTATATTTGATATTTCTACAGTTTATTGTATCAAAGTTTTCTGAGGCAAATCTTTTAATGCAGTCGATTGCCCCAATTATTACGGAAACTGGGGACAAAATGAGTGATTTGCTTACGGATGTTTTACATTTGTTTTTAAATGAAGAAGCAATTACGAGCCAAGGGATACAAAATATTGACCCAACAGATGAAAACAATGTGAAAACCTTAAAGGAATTAATAGTTGGCGATGATGTCATTGATTATTTGATGTCTACACAGAATCATCTAAACGAGAAAGAAGAGAATGCATTTCTCGTCATTTGTAAGGAAGTTTTGGTGGAGTTGGCAACACAATTGCAAAATCGATTGCAACTCAGTGAAAAAATCATTGCAGGTCGTTACGTTTTTCACGAGAAAAACGCTCTGAGTTTAAAATTTCGTGAACAATGTCCTAATTTAAAAAGCTTTTTTGAAATGACCGAACATGAAATGACTGACAGCCTGAAAAAAATCATTAATGAAGAGTGGCAATTATTGCCTACTTTTAATTTACAAACGAATGTAGATAGAACAGTGGACAAATTTTCGACGGATGTCAGTTATGTCGTGGACGATGAAAACCGACCGTTATTTGCTAATTTATCTTCTTTTGCTCTTTTATCAATGGTTATAGTATCGAACTCCAATGCCTCGGCTGAAAGGGTTTGGAGTAAAATGAATTTGATTAAAACACAGCTAAGGTGTAACTTAAGTTTACCGAATATGCAAGCCCTCATGATGACATCAGAATTGGTGCACAGTCAAGGAGGCATTCTGAATTTCGTGCCAACAGATAATATGATAAAAGAAGCAATAATTATAAAATCAAGATATAATGACAATTCTTCAAAATTAGAAAATGAGACATTGGAGTTATTTCCACAAGATTTTATTATCGAATGTAAAAAGGACGAGCATTTGTATAAACCAAAGAAAAAAGAAAATATAAGATACTTGAATAATAAAAGCGTAAACATCAAGAAAACGAAGAAAAAACCTTCGGTTGTCATAAAACTAATAGAAGATTTAGTAAAAGGTAATGATATTTAAATTTTTTAAATGTAAATAGAGGAAAATCAATTTTTAGTTCGTATACATGTATTGTCGCTTACTTAACTCTGTTTTGAAGAATGCGTTTTATTTCGTGTAACTAGCGCAAACTTTATTCATCGATTTGATATTATAAACACACGTTTATAAACACACATGTAAATTGCCCTATACAAAAAAGACAAATTTTGCGAGCGAACTATACTAGCTGTATGTATAAACACAAAAATATAGACAAGACTGACCAACGCACACACACACACACACACACGCGCGCGCGTGTATAAGCAGGGAAATAGCTCACTTATTTGCGAAACGCGACATGGACTGTTAATTATTTCTACCTGTAGGCAACTTATCATAAAATTTTTCAAAAAATTTTACGCCACGCCGGGTACGCGCTTACATGTAAGATATATAATAGAACAGCAATTTTAAAGCCTCTCACAAAACTGTATCAAATGCTATTTATCGCCCTGTAAAAAATTAAGTCAAAAAAAAAAAAATTGTGATGGTGAGTATAATTCAGCAAATAATTTTCGAAAATGTTGTGTCATATCTGAAAGGTCAAGAGGCATAGCTAATAGTCGTCTTTCTCACTTGATTCGTTACTTCAATATTTCTTGGCAATGCGCGGTAATTAGTCCTTGCCAGTCACGCAATATAATACATCGAGTAATTGACACACATTGAATGCACATTTGAGAGAGCTTATGATTGAGTTTAAACAAACCGAGAGAAAGAGAACAAGTGAGAGTTTAGCCAATTTTGGAAAATAAAAAACTGTTACCGGTAATTATTTTTATACATGCACGAATGCCATGCGAGACATATTTTCATTCCTTATAATTACACACATTAGCGCGTACCGATTTCAGTCGCTGGGAAGCATAATTGATTTTTAGTGGCTTCTGCAATGTATAAACGGGTGATAGAGCAGTAGCTGCATTTCAGGACTATTTTGATCCTTGATAAATATCGCTACGAACAGCGAAATAGAAATAACTGAAGTCTGTACTTTAAATTTATTGCTGAATACAAAAAAATAGTTTCATCTTGGTAATCTCGTCATTCTTTTATGTTTTTTTTTGCTTTCTCTATATTTTAAATGTGCGTTGCAAGGGTTAATAATCATACTCATGAGGTTCGCACAAGTACGAGTGCTAAAATTCTTTCTCTGCTACAAAAAAATTGAACATACATTTAATATCAATTCAATTAAAAAAAAAACGATGAAACAAAGCAATGTAATTTGTGTACCAAAAATTTCGTTATATAAATCTTTTCCAAGACTCAATCGAAGTCAAGTTCTCAATTTTAATTCAATTAATTCTCTGTCGATGATTATTAGCAATTTTATGTAAGATTTAGCACCACATGCATACACACGCGCGCACACACTCACACACGCTTACACGTACGTACAATGTACGTCGTACATACATCATTTAACCCATTATGTCTCCGTAGAAAATGTATTATATATATATATTTTTTTTTTTTCATCTATACTTCATTTTACTGATATTTTTTGTTTCATTCTATAGAATCAGATCTTATAGAGGAAAAAATAGTTACGTCAATCAGATAGAAAAAAATCAAAGTCGATTAATTACTGAAATTTACCTTCATGAGACTGAAACATTTAACTGTTCAGCCATTATAGGTAAATTTGGAAATGACAATTAACTATTTCAATCGCAATGAAAGCAATTTTCATTTTTTACACGCAATTGAATATTCAAGCTTACACGATCAAACATATATCGAAGGTTCGGTAATTGACTGTTATATGTTGTCTGCGTTGTCTTTGAAAAAATGGAATGACGTACAATTCTATCCAACTTCTTTAACCAAATACATCATTGGTGATTATCGGGAAAATATTCAAAATGTAAATTTCCCCGGATATAAAGTTAATTTGGTATTTTCAAATATTGTATTCATGCCCTACTGCTTTGGTTATCACTGGAGGCTTCTAATGCTAAATATTGAACTGAAAACAATAACTTATTTTGATCCTTTTGGTGACCGCGGCGACTTGGAAGAACCAAAAAATGTAATTCATTATTTAATGAAATATTTTGAAAACTACAAGCGGCATGTACCAGAAATAATAAACAATCTCGTTTCAATTGATTGGAAAATAGAACAGACAACAAATTACTTGAGCAATTTACCTGACAAATTACCTGAGCAATACGATGGATATAATTGTGAATCTTTTATTATTTATTACATGAATATTCTGGCTACAAATCAAATGAAGGAAAAATTTAATCCGAATACGTACCGTACTCACATTGCCGAATTTCTTCAGAAAAACTCGTTGCCGATGACAGAAGTATGTTTAGGATGTGAGTCAACGGATGAGCTTAACTATGAATGTAGAAGATGTAAACGCAAAGCACATCATAAGTGTAAGCCGGATTACTTTATAGACGATTTCATCTGCAAATTCTGTGATCGGTACAACAAAAATAATTTGCCAGTGGAAGAAAATAATGAGGGAATATTCCATAAGTTTGTAGGATTCCCAAACCCTCCTGGATGGAATTCGTGTTGGATGAATTCAGCTCTACAAATTATTTTAATACTTCCGCTCTTTAACCAAATGGATAAATGGGATCCCAAATATTTTACTCCAGTGCTTCGAAATTTGATTAAAATTAAAAAAGTCACGCAAAAACAACCCACTCAAAGAGATGCCGTGCGTCGCATTTTGTTGTGAGTTTTTTCATTAAAAATTTAAGCAGCATATTGTATTTAAAGTAATAATTTTAAAGATACAGTTTTTGTATCTAGTTTACCCTTCTATACCCTTTTCATGGTATACAAATTTTATATGAATTGTTTTTTTTTTTATAAATTTAAGCATTTTATATGCATTTTTTAAATATAAAGTTTTCTACTTCGAAAATTGTATGAAGTTAATTATAAAGTATAAACATGCTAGTAGTAGTCTACCACTTTAAAACTCTTCTCACTTCTTACTCATAGAAATTAGGCTATTGATGTAAAAAAATTTTTCTCAAAGTATCTTTTGATGTAAAAAAAGTAACTTTTTGAATAACTACATACACTTGATCTAAAAAAGATCGTAAGTGAACATGTATCTTGAAATTTTATGCATCAAAGAGCCTATTCTTGTTCTTGAAAATTTAATAGAAACAATAACAAATTATTACAATTTGTTGCAATATTCGATCAAGGTAGAGCTTAGATCGTATAAAAAAAATTTTAAGTGCAACAATAAAATTTTTGTGAAATTATAATATTCTTAGGAGTAAAAAATTTTTAATTTCATAACAATTTTATTTTAATTAGTATTTATTAAAATAATAACTCACGCTGGTCGGCTACTATAGGTTGGTAGAACTCTAGCAAGTTTGACTTACAGTTTTTACAATAACTTTAAATATTTTTATGATATTCAATAGTTTTTTGTGTCACACATCTATGCATTACGTACATTGTAGTAACAAAATTAATTTGTTAATTTTTTATATTTGCAGAAAATTCAACAAGATTTGGTTTATTTGCCAAATCAAGGTAATAATGATTTTTCCTCTAATTCTAACCAACAACAAGATGTAGGAGAATTTTTCACTCTTCTCTTTCAATATTTCGAGGAAATAAGCATACTCCATCATCAGGGGATGATGCATATGTCTTGAGTGAAAATAATATTACACGGACATTCAAAATGATATTCGAAGCACCGCTGCAATGTTTGAATTGTGAAAATATTATACATAAAAGAAAAGAATCGTATTTTTTTAACTGCGCACTCCCATAAAAACGTCTTGAAGAGTTTGAATTAAATTGTTTTACAAACAAAGCGCACCTTTATGAATATGGTGATATGATAGATTGTATCCCATGTGGTAGCACAATTTACCATGCATCGGAAAGAAGATGCTTTATACACTGTCCTGAAATTTTAATTATTGCCATTCAAAGATACGATTATTCAGAAACAGGAAAAGTAATAAAAAGAAGCGATACAGTTGTGGTAAATGAGATATTAGAGATTGACTTGATCCCAGAGTAAGACCGTTTTATAACTAAAATATAGTTTTTATTTAATTTTTAAATCTAATTTTTAAATATTATTTTTAGGGATAAAATGAACGAAGTATGTTTTTATAATTTAATCGGCATCATTGTTCACGAATCTAATAGAGTTCAATCGGGCCACTATATAAGTTACGTAAGAACAGATGACCAAAACGTTTGGAAGTTATTAGACGATGAGAAAGTTACGCAGAAAACAACAACACAAGTTTTAGATGAAATTAAAAAAAATGCATACATGCTTTTTTTTAAAAAAATAAAATAAAAAAATTAAGAACATCATCAATCGTTTTATTAACTTGTTAATTCGGTACTTTTATTTTTTCTCTTTGAGTTCTTCTCTTGCTTGCAGGATCAATTGTTTAAATATTATCTACGAGCTTATCTGCAGGGGTTACTACTATGGTTTGCAGAATTTTATTTATAAAAAATATTCACGACCAGGGCTCCGTAGGTTACTGCTCTGGTTCCCAGTATCAATTGTTTAAACAATACTCGAGCTAGGTCATGTGTGTTGCGGCTTTTCTTCGCTAATATATGTTTTTAAAAAATATATTTTCAAACAGGATTATTTAGTTTTTCTTAGAATTACTTTGGGTATGCATATTTAATGATTTTAAATTTACACGAGCTCGATAACCTTGGGTTACTACTTTGGTTTGTTTATTTCTACATTTTTATCTTTTTTAAAATTTTCCTATCACTTATTCTAAAAAATTTCCATATTAAGTTTTTTAATAATTTGAATTACGTGTATACCGGGGATCGGGATTGATGCAGCAGTTGGTAGTGCGACATGCGCGCGCATGCCGTCGGTTGCGCTTGTATTTTCTCTGGCCATCAAATTTGCACAACCCTGTGTGGAAGTGAGTGCGCGCCGGATATACACATCAAGATCGAGCTGTCGAAAGTAGCCGCTAGGAGGGCAGAGGGCAGAGGCAACAGTCGCTCAAATCTAACAAAATTCTTCGCTTGCACCCGGCAAAAACGACGTGATTCGTAGAAATGGAATAGTAGAGAGAAAGAGATTTCTGACTGATACAATTGAAAATCTTCACAGAAAATATTTAAATGAAAATAATGTTGTTATTCCGAAATCCACTTTTTATAAATTAAGGCCTTTTTGGATTGTTTAAAAAAAAAGTTACGAGAGATACATGTAGGTGCAAAATCCATTCAAATTTCAAATTCATATTATCAAAATTATTTCAACACAAAATCATCAAGTACAGTAATACAAGTAATTTTGTGCGCCAAATCGTTTGCGATCCGAATAAAAAAGCGTGTATGTATAGAGAGTGTAAAAAGCGCAGTAAAATTTTGTGCCAAAGTTGCAAAACGATTTAAAAACATTTTACTATGAATGGGTATTAAAAAAAGAAACACGAATTGGCAAAAATAACAAAATTTTCAATGTGCATATCTCCGATGAGGCTGAAACAACTGCGACACTTTCAGAAATTATTTCTAAATTAAATGAGCTACTGCCAAATTTTTTACGACGCGCGTATGATACAGGTCATCAATTAAAATTTTTTGTTAAAAATCAATTGAGTTTGAAAGTTACCGAAGTACAAATTTTTATAGATTTTTCAGAAAATTATGTGTGCAAGTACGCAGAAGAGATACAACCCGTGCACTTCGGAGCTTCTCAAATTCAATTGACTTTGCACACTGGAGCTTTTTATTATAAGACAGAAAACAATGATGTGAAATGTGTTTCTTTTTGCACCGTTTCAAATAGTTGAAGACACGATACGATGCAACAGCCTTATGGGCTCATTTGCAACCCATTTTTGATCTCATTAAAAGTACGATTTTAAATTTGACAGCAGTACATGTCAGAAGCGATGGTCCGTCGACGCAATATAAAAATAAAACCAATTTTTATTTGTTTCGGCGCCATTGTGAAAAATTAAACATTGAATACGCTTCGTGGAATTTTACTACGCCAGCCCGCGTTAAAAGTAGTGCTGATGCTGTAGGTGGGAATGTAAAGGGAATATGCAACAACTACATTCTACAAGGAAATGACATTACTTCAATTGAAGGTGTCATAGAAGCAGTGCAAAAGGTATCACTTAAAATTAAATGTTTCCAATAACAGTAGCGGAAATTGATTCTATAGAGAACCAGGTTCCGATATTGCTATTTTCGGGTCACGATATATGTAGAATTGCATTCTGGCCTATACCAGGAAAAAAAGGCCCCAGGGCACGTGCTAATCGATCTCGGCTTCGTCTCAGCAACGATATATCGGTATTTCACGTTATCTGGGACTTTTCTGTTTTTCACGGCATCGGAGCCGTAATATACTATTAAATCGAACAGGTCGATTTTTATTTTCTAATACTTGATTCCAGGAATAAAATATACGAAATAGGTCAACTTAAGACACTATCCGCTACTTCTTATGCCAAGGTTTGTCAGATTTATAGAAGCATTCAAGAGAAATATGAAAATGACCAAAGCCAAAGCAATGACGAAAATGAAATTCAATACATTCGGAATTTGCTCAGAAAATCACCGCCTTCTTTGAAGTCAGCTGAAGAAGCTATTAGAGAAGAATTTGACGAAATTATTCAATGTCCTGATTCACACCAAGGACTCAAAAAAGATTTGCGTGCAAAACTGAAATCTGACCTGTAAAATGACTATTATTCGTTTAATTTTTTTTTAATTTGAGACTAAATATTATCTTTTACACCCATAGTTCTTTAATGATTAATCATGAAAAAGAAAATCATCCAGAGCTCCAGTTTGACCACTGTCTGATGATGATGTCCCACAGGTTGCACAGTCTGGGGAAGCACCAGGAACGTCATCGTCTAACAATTTTTCATCTCCAAAAATAGGAAATTCATCTCGGAATTCTATCCATCCTATTGATTTAAAATCTCCTAGTCAACCAGAAAAGAACCCCGGCAGAATATCACTGAAGGGTTGCTGATTAACTTATTACGTCAGCAATTATAAAAAAAAAGGATCTTATTAATATAATAATATTATATAAAAAGACGCTGCAGTGCAAGAGGAAAATAAGCAGCTTGAGTGTCAAGATCGCTAAGATTTGCCAAAACAAGGTCTTTCGAACACTGAAAGTTGTTAGTTGCTGTCTCCATGACGATCAAGAAGGAAAATTAAAAAACCTGCTCGACTGATCGAACAAAAGTGAAAAACCATATATCATACATAATCCTTATTGTTATATTATTATTACTGTTACATTTGCTTCTTTATTAATTTTTAATAAAAAAGCTTAACAAAACAGTTTAATCAATATACATTCAGTGGTATTATGCTATAACTTAATCTTTCCAGGTCTCTCTCTCTCTCTCTCTCTCTCTCTCTCTCTCTCTCTCTCTCTCTATATATTGATATGTTAATGTGCGCAAACATAATCCGAAGCCCGTTCTCGACGTGCACAAAATCGTGCGAGAAGCACTATTTGTCGTCGCTTGTCGTTGCTAATTAAAATAAACGATTTAACTGAGCTTTGGCCAAAATGAGCAAGCGACTGCAACGGTCAGGAATGATCATACGTAATGTACCTAACGTAGAAAATTCACAGCCTGGTGGCTTGTCGTTGCTTATCAAAATGAATCATTTAACTAAGCTTTTGCAGGAAAAAGCCAGTGACTGCAACAGTCAGAAATGACCATACATCATGTACCCAACGATGAAAATTCACAGCCTGGTCACTTGTCGTTGCTTATTAAAATGAATCATTGAACTGAGTCTGAGCAGGCAAAAGCCCGCGACTGCAACAGTCAGAAATGATTAAACGTCATTCACATGACCTGCAAAATTCCTAGCCTGGTCGCTTGTCGTTGCTAATTAGAATGAATCATTTAACTAAGCTTATGCAGGCAAAAGCCAGCGACTGCAACGGTCAAAAATGAATATACGTCATTTACCTTACGATGAAAATTTACAGCTTGGTCGCTTGTCGTTGCGTATTCAAATGAATCATTTAACCCAGCTTTAGCGGGCGAAAGCCAGCGACTGCAGCCTGTAATTTCTGTCTCCTGAACCTACGAATTTTATTTTCTTTCTTTCATCATTACCGTCGAAAGATTCTGAACAAGAGTACGGTCAAGATAACATTCGACTTGCTTTTTGCTACGGCGAGCTAACTAACCTTAGTTTTTATATGATTTGATTAATTAATTACAAAAAACCATCATAACTGGAGTTTTGTTAAAACGACAGTAATTCTTATAAAATCATTAGCTTTACAATAAATATATTTTTATCTACTTTTACTCGGACCCGCGCTTCAATAATATTCTGCCGGGGTCCTTTCATCAAGAAATAATAAAAATAGAAAAAGTTATAACGATAAAACGCGATTTCAAAAATTGTAAATATTCCAAATACATTAGAAAGCCGTAAGAAGCCGTAAGGAGCCGAACTGAGGTAAAACGTAAAATTTTTGAGCCCAGATCTGAGGATTTTCCAATTATTTAATTAGAAATGTTGAGTGTAACGGTCTCTGTGGATACTTTGCTGATTTCTTATGTGGTAACCCGTAAACAGTGCAAATTTCATCAAGAAATGATAAAAATTGAAAAATTTATAACGATAAAACCCAATTTAAAAAGTTGAAAATATTCCAAATACATTAAAAAGCAATCCGAAGCCGGAAGGAGCCGATTTGAGGTAAAACGTAATATTTTTGAGCCCAGATCTGAGGTTTTTCCAATTATTTAATTCGAAATTTTGAGTGTATCGGTCTCTGTGTATACTCTGCTGATTTCTAATGCAAGTACCCGAAATCAGTGCATATTTCATCAAGAAATTATAAAAATTGGAAAAGTTATATCGATAAAACACAATTTTAAAAATTGAAAATATTCCAAATACATTAAAAAGCCATCATAGGTACTCGTACAGAGGTTTAATTGTATACTTTGCTGCTTTCTTATGTTATTGCCCGTAGTGGGTGCAAATTTTATAAAGATTCGATGAAAATTTAAAAACTTATGACGACATGACCCAATTGCTAAGTTTAAAATATATCAAATCCGATAAAACATTTACAACCTGTAAGGAGCCGATATTAGTTAAAACTTAATATTTTTGAGATCAAACCAGAGGTTTTCTTAATTAATTTAATCGATATTTTGAGTGTATCGGTTCCATACTATACTTCGCTGCTTTCTTATGAAATTGACCATAATCGATGCAAATTTTATCAAGATTCGATGGAAATTTAAAAAGTTATTATGAAAAGACCCAATTACTAACAAGGAGACCATCCCAGCTCCGGGTCATGGATTTGCTCCAAAATTTTTTTGGGGTCTTCTGGTTTCTAATACTGAAACTCTCCGTGCTTAGTTTGATCTCAGGGCCCTTTTTTTAGATAATTTTTTACATTATAAAAAAATCTTTGTTATTTTCTATCTCGATATAGAGGTACTTAAGCCAAAAAATGCAACGATTCAAAGTTTTAAAATTTTAATATCGATATAGAAAATAACAAAGATTTTTTTATAATGTGAAAAATTTTCTAAAAAATGGGCCCTAAGGCCCATGAGATCAAACTAAGCACGGGGAGTTTCAGTATTGGGTACCAGGAGACCCCAAAAAATTTTAGAGGAAATGCATGACCCAGACCTGGGGTGGTCTCCTTGTAAGTTTGAAAATATACCAAATCCAATAAAAGGCCATCCAAAACCCGTAAGAATCCGATATGAGGTAAAACTTAATATTTTTTAGTTCAAATCGGAGGTTTTTTTTTAGTAGAGTCACGTTAGACGACAAGGCCCCACCAGTGACGCGGCGTGCGACAATGAGAGCGATGAGCATAGCTCATCAGCGGCGGCAGTATCAGTACATCAAGCGACAAGGAGACATCTCGCGTGAATGGCCCCTCCCCTCTGATATATTTTGAGCCTAATTAGTTATTTTGTCTTATTTAACCCCTTCCCACGTAACACCATATATAGGAAAAACTTTTGACCATTATGTTTCACGCTCCAATACATGGAGATACATTCGCGCTCTGAGTCAAGCACATTTCATGCTCACAAGGAGACCTTCTCACCTTCGGGTCATGGATTTGGACCAAACTTTTTCTGGTGATTCAGAACAGTTAGAAAACATGCCCTGTTATGTTAGGTTGTGTGAATATGCCCTAGAAGCCTTAGATAAAAAATAAACGTTAAAACAATAAAAATAAGCATATAAAGCACAATAAATATTCATTTCCTATCCTTAAACTATTTTGGTTACGTATTTTAGACACCTGGTTCTTGAAAACATTACATTTCATTGTTAAGAAGTTGTTGGATCTCATTCATGACCCAAAACATTGCAATATTGCACAAAGGCATGGCATCGAGATCATGGCAAATAGTGGCCTTATATGCAAATATTATTCACCTCATCACATCATTGAAAAAATTCAACTCTGCTTAGGCACTCAAAGTGTCAAATTAGTCAGTGAAAAATACTTAATAATAAATAAAGACAGTGAAGAACTTGTCAGATCTCCAGTGCTTGTATTAAAATAATAATTATTTGAAGCGTGAATTCGCAATTAAACGCTTTATAATGTCATAATTGAACAATATTGCAATGTTTTGGGTCATGAGTGAGAACCAACAACTTCTTAACAATGAAATGTAATTTTTTCAAGAACCAGGTGTCTAAAATAAGTAACCAAAATAGTTTAAGGATAGGAAATGAATATTTATTGTGCTTTATATGCTTATTTTTATTATTTAAACGTTTATTTTTTATCTAAGGCTTCTAGGGCATATTCACACAACCTAACATAACAGGGTATGTTTTCTAACTGTCCTGAATCACCAGAAAAAGTTTGGGCTAAATCCATGACCCGAAGGTGAGAAGGTCTCCTTGTCAGTCTTGAGTGCGAAACGCCCTCGAGTTGTCTAGTACTATCTATGATCTTAAAGTGAGTGGTATATTGACGTGACTCAATGTCGAAAAGTATTCGTTCTCGAATTTGATTTCAGTTTATGCTCAGACTCGAGCGCGAAACACCCTCGTATTCTGATGAGTGTGAATTTATATTGAAACTTGGATTCAATGCAAGGTGAAAGTGTCATATTTCGAACACAAGTTAACTTTCAAATGATTACATACGCTTGACCAAAGCAGCTGGCGATACTAATAAAAAATTTATTTACACGATCCTAAACTCAGCTTAAAATTCAAATTTTCAAATATGTTCTTTCAACCAAGTTTATTATAACGCATCCGAATATCAGTTAATTCACGAATTATTACGAGGCCATTCGACGAGAAATATTTAGTTAAAGTTTCAAAAAACTTGTTTGAAAATTTGAATTTTTGGCTGGGTTCCGGATCATTTCATGAACAGACGCAAGTATGAGTAACCCGTGTTTTGCATTTTCATTGATATATTAAAAAAATACTTTGTAAAACAATAATGACACTTCGTTTACTCAACTACTGCAGCTTCGTTAAGAAAAAAAGGTGACATTTTTTTGCTTGCCCAGGATCCCCGACCCCCAAAAATTGTTCCTAGTGTTTTGTCAATTTTGTGTTTTCGAAGACGAAATTTCAAGTGTTCACGTAAAATATGGTTAATTACTCGGCTTCTGAGTCTTTGCAAAAGTATCAAAACTCATCTGAAAAAGTAACTGACTATACTGTATCCGATAGGAAATTCCCTCATCTTTCCGATGGTATTATTAGATTTTCTGAAGTATGCAATTTTCACTTGGATTGAATTGTGGCTGGATATTGGGAGATGAGTTACCTCGAGATGAGTGTGAATCGCACTCAGCGATAATGTCGAAGCTAGCTCGACGAGACTCGAGCGCGATTCACGCTCAATCTCGAGGCTGAATCGTGCTTAGTACTGGTGATGAAACGAGCTCAGAAAAACTCGTGTGTGATTCGTTTTCAGAATTCGAGCGTGAAACATGGTCAAAAGTTTTTCCGCGTAGTCGGGACGCTCGCAGGGTTCTCGTAAAAATTGCGGTTTTTATGCCATTTTTCTACGTTTCTAGGCGTATTTTGATGCGTTGAATCGATTCTTTAAGGTTGATTTTCTTTAAAAAGGGGCAAAAGTTTGAAATAATTTAATTGTTTAACTCGCCATATCTTGTAAACTATTCAAGATAGATTGAAACAATTTTTTTTAATATTTCTTCTTTAAAAAACAAAGAGATTGAGTATCTATCTTGAAAATCCGTTCGTTAGAAAAAAAGTTTTTTTATAATTAATACAAAATTCATTGGGAAACCTCCTATTTATATCTGTTAACGTCAGTAATTTGTCTCGTATTATTGCGATTGAGCTCATCGATATCTCGTTGTGGAGGTTATAACCTTAACAACCATGTAGTACCGTTTTTTTGTCAGCAAAATTGTCTAGGTATATGGCAATTGATAGCCGTTTTTCAACGTATTTTCACGACTGGGACGTACCATTCTGTTTTTTTTATAAACCTTTCTCATTGGGATAAATTACGGCCGAAAATACGATTATTGTGAAGAGAATTGCATACATGATCTTTTTTGTACACAAAATATTATGAATATTTATTTTTTCATTTGCATTTGTGCAATTTGCACAACGATTTCAAATAAAAAGAGAAGAATGGAAGAGAAAGGACACTTTTAACATGAAGTTGCAATCTTATGTTTATTGATATTTTTGCATATTGTACGTGTGAAAATATAGGCAGTTGTGAAAAGGCAACCGAGTGAATCGTAAATTGGATAGGAAATAAGGTGTACGAGCACGAGTCGAGGAGTACACTCTCACGGCTGCAAATTTGGCTGTGTCGAAAGTGCGCGCGTTTGTCCTTCTTCGTGTACAATAGAGTCGCGACGTCATCTTCTCTGGGACGAATTGAACTGATATGCACCGCGATTGCTGCCGCTCGACATTTGCTGTTGATGCTGCTGCTGCTGCTGTTGTTGCTGCTGCTGCTGCTGCTTTCTCTGAGACTCGAGAGCCAGGAGTTTCTGTCGCTTCTCCTCCATCAGGTGCTCCCGGTGCTTGTGAATGTAGTCGTAGACGTTGGGCAGCACAGTGATTATGCTGGCCGACAGCGCCGAGCGTCGCATGTTGATGTCCGTGGCCTCGTACCTAAAAATCATCATGGTCGTGAATGAAAAAAAGGAAAGGAACGGGGGAAACAGAGAGCCGAAGGAAAGCAAGCTCGAACCACTCGTTGGTCTTCTCGTCGTAGCACTCGACGAAGTAGGTCGTGCAGGCGCCGTTGTAGCCGCCTATGACGAAGATCATGTCGTCGATTATCTCGATGGCGAAGTTGCTGCGCGGATTGTACATGTCGGGTATGCGGCTCCAGCTGTTGCTGGCCGGATTGTAGCGCTCGCCGCAGTACATGCGCGAGATGCCGTTGAAGCCGCCGATCGCGTAGACGTGGCCGTGATAGGCGATGCAGGAGACGCCGCTGCGACGCGAGCGCATCGGCGTGATCATGGTCCACTGGTTGCAGGCCGGGTCGTAGACCTCCGCGGACTTGAGGCACTCGCGGCCGTTGAAGCCCCCGGTCACGTAGATCTTGCCGTTGAGGCTGGTCGCAGAGGCGTCGCTGCGCTGCACGTTCATCGAGGCGATCAGGGACCACTGGTTGCGCCGGTAGTCGTAGCGCTCGGCTGTCTTCTGCCGATAGTTGCCGTCGAAGCCGCCCATCGCGTAGATTATGTCCTCGACCACGGCCACGGACACGTACGCCCTGCGATCGAACACCCTCGTGTGCTGAACTCGATCGAACCATCTTCGACGGCACCTACCTTCTGGCGTTCATGGGAGCGACCTCGCGCCAAGTCTTGGTCACGGCGTTGAAGCAGCGACAGCTGCTGAAGCAGGCAGGAGGCGCCGTCGTAGCCACCGATCACGTAGATGTTGTAGCCGAGGACGGCCGCGCCGTGATAGGCCCTCGGCCCGTCCGGATCGGCCTCTGGCACCTTGACCCAGCGGTCGGCCCTCGTGTCGTACGTCTCGATGATGTTGGTCGCGTCGCTGTCCACCCAGCCGCCTATGGTGAAGAGGATCTCGTGCGGGACTCGGGGCCGGGCGATCTCCGGGGTCGGCACCTCGCCGTCCTTCTGCGTGATCATCTCGAGGTCGTAGAGGAACTTGAGCGTCTCGATGATGATCGGTCGACAGGCCTCGTTGCCGGCCACGTACGGATGGTCCTTGACGTTCTCGAGGAAGAACTGCGTGTCGAGCAGGCCCAGCCTGATGTTGCGCATCAGCTCGACGATGTGGCACTTGCGATTGTCGGCGTCGTGATTGATCCAGCGCAGCACCAGCTCCCAGGCCGTCTCCTCGTTCTTCACGTTGAGCTCGTCCTCGCCGATGAGGACCGTCAGCTCGTCGATGGGCAGCATGACGATGTCGTTGTTGCGCTCCGACACCTGTGCGATTCGTCATTTTATCCCTTGTTCCCCGTCCGAAAAAAAAAGAATACTTGGCTCGCGAATAAAAAAACCTGAACGAAGTTGCGCAGGATGTAGCGACGCGCCGTCTTCTCCAGATTCGTGCAGAGGTACTCGCGGGCGAACAGCATGACCCCGATGCAGTTCTCCGGCGACAGATTGAGCTTGAGGTAGTTGCAGCAGAGCTCGAGCACGCCGAAGATGCCGAGGTAGTCGGCCGTCGTGAGCAGCTGGCAGACGTTGTCCTGCTTGATGTCGAGGTCGCGCAGGTACGCGTACTCCAGCAGCAGCTCCATGATTTTGCTGTTCACGTTGGGTATGAGAAAGTCCGTCTTCTCCTTCGAGTTCAGGCTCGTCGTGAACAGGGTCCTACGTTATACGTGCATGAAACTCGTCAATGCGAATCGGTCTCTCGGCGGCAGGTGTTTTGCGCAATCATCGTAATTTTAAACGGACCTGAAGTAGGTGCTGCAGGCCGAGAGGATCGCCCTGTGTATCGGAAAGACGCCGCCGTCCTCGAGCCTGAGCACCGCGTCGCAGAGCAGATTGTTCTGCTGCATGTCGTAGAGCGACTGCATCGTCTGGACGCTCATGCAGCGATCGCTGCTGCTCAGCTGGTCGGAGAGGGGCGCGTCGAGATCGATGTTGGGCAGCAGCAGGCCGCACTTGTCGGCGTCCGAGCCGCTGGCCTCGACCAAGCCGGCCGAGGCCGAGGCGAGGATGCTGCTAGTAGCGGGACCATTGCTACTGTTCCGTTGAGCAGCCGTCGAGGCGTTGTTGTTGTTGTTGTTATCCACGCTGCTGGCGTTGCTGCTGCCGCTGACGTCGTCGATCTCCATGATGACGACGGCGGCTCCTCCTCGTTCGGCCGACGAGGCCCGATCTCACCTGCACCAATCGTTCTCTACTCGGCTCATGTAGCTCGTCGGTCGCGGGATGGCCGGTGGAAATTTTTGACGCTGATTTGCGAACACGATGCCGCGGCAACGACGTCGGTGTTCTTCCTGCTCGTTGAGGGGAAAAATCTTCATGTTACAATAGCTGCACGTGCCTCGCTTGACTTTATTTACACACGACAACACACACACACAGGTCGATCCTAACCTGATTAACCGGTTGAAATGACGACGACGACGACGACGACGATGACGCTGTCTCTCGCGAAGGTTATAAGAATTTGAATTACACCGGCGAGCTCTTTGCCTAGCTTTTACACGATTGAAATTTTTCGGACGCGTCTATTGGATCGCGGTCGTCATGTGGGCGCTGGAATTTTTCTCTCCGGGTCCGGAATGGGGCGGGACGCGCGTTGGTGTACGTCGAGAATTTTGAGAAAACGCGAATGAAAGCACGCGGATGGGGGGATCGATGTTCGCGAGTGATTTTGACGTTTGGACAAAATGAGCGTCGCGGCGGTGCTGCCTATGCAAACATATGTCGTCGCATCCAATCAAATTTATACACTGGAAAATTGAGCTCGATAGCTCGATGTTTCGTGCTTTTGTATTTAAAAATAATCATTTTATAACAAACTAATTTATAATTTGCATTACTTCGTACTGGCTTACTCAATAATATATGTATAAATATATAATATGTACATTTACAAAATAAGCGTGTTTTTAAAAGTACAGTTATAAAATAATCCAAGCTCAATAGTGTATAATTTCTCTCGTGCCCTCGAAGTGGCTGATCTCGTCGAAATGCGAATCGACGGAGGAGTAGTGTCCTCCACTTGTACTCGACTGATGAGGCACCAGCGCCAGACTCGTCTCGCCCAGTCGGTGCAGATAGGTCTCCATGGTGTCTCCGAACGACTTGAGCGACTGGTGCTTGCTGCTGCTAGCGCTGCTGCTGCTCTCGCCGTAGCGGTCCAGAGTTCCGTTCCAGGACTTGGGCTTGAAGAGCTCGGGCAGCTGCACAGACATCTTGGCGGGTTGCTGCTGTGGCTGCGGCTGCGGCTGCGCGGAATCGTCGAACAGTCTCATGGTCCAGGTGACGACGGCGAAGGTCGCCGCGTTGGTCGGGAAGGCCCGGATGATGGTCGAGTTGAGGCCGCGCACCATGCATATCCAGCCCTCGGCCTGGACGGACTTGCGGAAGCAGTCCAAAGCGCCGGAGTATCTGCCCTCGGAGTCGGCCTGCAGCCGCGACTTCACCACGTCCAGGGGATAGGAGACGATCCAGGATACGGTGCCGGCCGTCCCACCCGCCAGCAGCATGTGCAGCGTCGATATCTGCCGGTCGGACTTGGTCAGCGCCTCGTACGTGGCGAAGTACACGCCGAAGCTCGGTATCTCGCGGGCCAGGGTGATCCCGAGGCCGCTGAACACGCCGCGAAAGCCCTCGCTGCGGTATATGTGTCTCAGGCACTGAGCTGGCCCGGCGTGCCGCGGACTACTGTGCTTGACTGTGCCGCCGCCTTGAAGCTGAAGCCGCGTCTTGGCGAGCTCGATCGGACTGCAGACCGGAGCCTGGGCCATGCCCGCGGCTGCGCCCGCCAAAAAGTGGCTCGACAATCCGTCGCCGAGCATCGAGCTCATCGGGCCCTCGTTCAGGTACTTGTGTGTCTGGCCGTAGACGCCGAAAATTATGGCGTTGACCACGGCTACACCGGCCATCGGTGATGACATGCCTCGGTAAAGTCCGGATACCTGCAAAGATTGACGTTTTTTTTTATTACAACGATTTCCTTCCCTGCTCTCAACTTATCGATCAAAGTTTCGCTACATCTTTTTTTTTTTTAATCACACTGGTGCAGTAGTGTTTCCTGTCGACGCGACGGATATAAGTATTAAGCGTGTAAAAAATATCGCTCGTAGTCTAAATTTCCGCATTGGATAAAAATGCAATCAACTGGTGCAAAAATACAAGATTGCACAGTTCTGTAAATAATAATAAAAAATAAAAAGTTCACTCGACGCAAGCTCGCGCAGCCCATATATCGAGACTTCGAGAGCCACTCGATACTGCAAATTACTTGTTTATAATTAATTTTTTCGATCGTCGGCATAATAATTCCGCTGAAAGGTTATCGCCTCTCTTCTTCCACGAGTACGTATACCGAGAGTTTGTGTTTCGCTTTTCCAGGCATCGATCACTGTTTATCTCTTTCTCTTCTCTCTCTCTCTTCTCCTATTTCTGCGAATAACTCACCGATTCTCTGGCTACGAGAGTGCGAAAACAATGCCATGTCCCGCGGTACTTGGGGCTCCTGTGGTCTTGCGTCTGAATGTGAACCTTGACGGTATCAAGAGGATATCCAACCACAATACCTGCGCAACCTGCATCAAAAATTCGCAACGGGGGATGTTAATCGTTGAGCTTTTTACCGAGTGAGAGGTAATGCGAGACGTACCTCCGAGACAGCCAGCAAAAAAGTCCAGAGCCATCTTGACAGGACAATGTTGACGTAGTCGTAGGTCTTCTGCGAAGCTTGATGATACTTGCAACAACGTCGAGGCACGAGAACTGCGTTATTGCAGTCCTTAATCACGGAATCCATGAAAATTGACAGCCACTGTCATGTGTGGATTCGACAACTTTTTATCGATATATTTTCTCCTTTCGGCGTTTGTGTATTTTTTTTCAATTGCCTTTCTCAGCCATGTGAGAAATTCTATGCTTATCGTCGCTCGTATGACAGTTTAACTGCCGAACTATTTTTTTTTAGAAAAAATCGAGAGCTGGACGTACCTCCACCAGCGAGCGAAATTTGAAAAAAACGTTATAGCCTGCCAGAAATGACAATACGTGCCATCGAGAAGTGGCGCGTCACGCGATACTCGAGTAATATTTACTATTATAAAATGATTCGATGCGAAAAGCTGTAACTAGCCCGTTGCGCTAAAGATTCGATGGTTTACTGAGACGTCGGCCGGGGCTCGCTTAATGTGCAAACGAGCGGAGCAAAGATCATCTCGCGCGGCGCCTTATCTGTGCGCCTCACATTTGATAATGCAGCTATATAGCGTATATAATATACATAAATTGCGCGCTCGGAGTTTCGCGCTCTACTCGGCTCGAGTCGTGAATTATTAGCCATGTGAAATGTTATAAGAATTGCTATCAGCGTATTATATATATGTGTAGTTGATTTTCTTCTACGTCTTGACCACGTGCTCGTCACGTGGAGGCTTGTTATTTGTTTCCAATGTATATTATGTCCCACGCTTCCGTTGCTCTCTTCTCCTCTTCTCGTAATTCTTGTGTACCGATTAAAGTTAAGCAACTTAGTTTGCCGCAACAGAAGGATTTAATTCGGCGACAATCGGATGCAGAGCGATATACTCCGCTCTTTAAATATAGCCTTCGAATTTTTGTTTTGGTCAAAAAACTTCGTTCGCATGATCCACTTCGATAAGCTTTCGCTTCGTTTGTATAATTCCGTCTTTCTAAAAATACACGTATTGATAGAAAATATTGAAATCTCGTTCGGTGAGAGAGAATTTGCGGATAGCTTTGAATTATATCATTCTGTGCAAATTTGTTGTTATTTCATTTACTGACGTTTGAACTTTGTTTAGATCGTACTTCCGATTCCGTTCGTTTTTTTCTTTTTACGTATCATCAATCGTTGCGACGATAAGGAGGGAGGCAGCTGAAATTGCGATTCGCACCCTGTAAACTTCCAAGAAGATAGTGGCTCTACGTAGTTGATCGTGCGCATGCATTGTGTACTAGCTTGCATATCGCAAACTGTCCTCTATTCTGCGAATTGAATTTTATCTTACAGCATTACAAGTGTCAAATTCAAACTGCATAATTCAAACTTATATACATTTTATTATAACTTGAAATATTGGTCTTGGTTGTAAACCACTTACGGATTTTCATTATAGATTTTAATTAAATTTGATTTTGAATATCAACATTTTGAATTTCCTTGAATTATATTTTAGCGTTGATATACTTCTCAACTATTTTACTAATAGTAAATAATTGCATAATTGCTGGTAGCTTGAGCAAAAATTGAACAAATTCCATGCACAGTTATATCGTTGAAAACGTTTTTAAAAAAAGGAAAAATTTTAACATAATGTCGTTTTTCAATCTTCTTATGACTATAACTTCGCTTCTAAGGCCCCCAGTCACGGCTTGGTATGCTGTTGGGCTTGAGGCTGGGCATGCGGAGGGGCCTACAGCTTGGCATGGAGTTGGACCTAAGGCTAGGATGTCGTTGGGCTTGAGGTTGAGCCATTAAACCGCGGTTGTAGCGGCGTTTTCGACTTTATAATATAGGAAGAAATAAAATTTCATATAATTTTTATATCATAAAAATTGAAAGTTAGGTAAGAATCATTTTTAATTCTTTCAATTAAAAGAATGAAAAAAATTGTATAAGTCAAAGGAAAGTTTTCTAAAAATATGAATTTCATATTATCGGTATTTTCTTCCCGTGATTGCGTTCGGTGATAAAAAAGGCAGCAAAATCGGTAATGAAGATTCCTATTCCGAATCGAGCATTGCGCGCGTCGATTTAAGCGATAAAGCTCAAAGCTCTTATCATATTGATTTTTCCAAGAGCTTACGCGCTAATATCTGCCAGAGTTTATGTTAGCGTAGAGCAACATCAAGTTAAACATCAAACTAACTATAAAGCACGAGGAGCATACGTATGCAATTAATGTGATACAGATTCGAGAAAACAAGCTTTTCCGCAAGCTCTGCATCTCTGGACTCGAAAAATATAGAACTAAGCTAAATTTAATGCTCGAAAAAGCTTTTGCCACCTAATGTTGTTACAATCTAGCGCAATAAGTTTCTTCGAAGCTACATAATGAAGCTAGAAAATGAAGCGCGTCCGCGAGAGCTGCAATAATTCTGCTGGCAACGGGTGGGCCGCAGCCGCACTCGGAGAGCAAGCGCACTCGGACTTGCGAGCTTCGTATTGTATTCGTGTATTCATGCGCTGTCTGCTGCTGCTGCTGCTGCTGCTGCTGCTGCTGCTGCTGCTGCAGCTACTGTTGCTGACTTCCGCTCTGTACAGCTGCAACCCTTGGCACGCACACGTACGTCGCACACGCCTTCGAGTGCACCCGTTATCTACCGAGGTGTATTATATCCGCAGTTCGACGAGTCTCGCAGCTGTACATATCACAGAGCTACGATAACAAGGGGTAAATATTCATACGTTAAAGCTCCAAGTCGAGCTTTTTGCTCGTTGCGTGCCCATCTCAGTGTGCGTGTGTGCGTATCTCTGTGTTTACTATTACAATCGAGTTGCGTCATACGAGCAATTTTCATTGCACATCGAGTCGCGTTGTACACGTCTCACGTGCTTCCACCAAGCGTTATACGATCCATCGCAGAGTCACGTGGTGTAATATAATGTACTTTGGCTGCTGCTACTTCTGCTACGCTCGTTCACTGCTGCTGCTGCTGCTGCCTGGCATTTTAGCGCGCAGTCGCATTTCGCACGCGCCCATATAGACCGACTCGACGCACGTACGTATACACATAGCTGGTAGCCGTAGTCGCAGATAGCATATGCGCGTGTGTCGAAAAAGCCAGAGTCAGTTCGCGTGTACTTGCACTCGTGAGCGGTACCTTATAAATATATAGTGTACATTAATCGTTCGAGCTTTCGCGTAAGAGCTTTACCTCGACGCATAAGCTCGCGAGACTCGTATCTCCTCTTGGCAGCAGCCCCCGTGCGACTGCTGCGCAAGCATGTGTTTCGTTCTCTAGCTTGTATGCGGACACGACGCTCGTTGGCCTTATCTATTTCTATTAAAAATCGATCGTAAGTATAGAAAACCCGCTCGACTGTGACGGATCAGGTGTGTAGTAGCTGCGCATAGAAGAAAATATTACGTTTTACTGTACTACGTGCGCTGTATGTGTTTTCGAGTGTGTGCAGGTGCATAATTCAATTCGCGGCACGGTAGTTCATTGAGGCATAAATATGGCTTGAAACGATTGTTCATTAAAGGTCACTGACATACAATTTTCCTCGCTTTACGCACTGTTATCAAAGCCCAACGAATTTTTGTTTTCTTTTATTTATAAACGTCAAGTTTGTTTGTACACAGATGGTGCTATAATTACACGTGGATATAGCATCGTAAAAATTTACTTTTTTAAAAATATCGCTTACCCCGCCTTTGCATTTGGCTATACTCCAGAAATTTCAAAAATTCCATGACAGTATTTTCAGTGATTAATGAACAAATAATAAGGACTCTCTCTCTCGCACACCTGGCATAATGCCAATAAATTATCATTCAAAAATCATTCGATCATCATCGTCATTTCTCCCATCATTTATGATAATCAGTTAAATATTTAAAACATTATCATTTGCAGTCTCGTTGACGTTTTCAAATTGTGAAACTCTATAAGACAATAACTACGTTCGGCCTTTCGAAATGAGTGGCCCAAAAGATAGACGCTCGTCTGGGTCCGTATCCGAATCTTCTGCCGCACAGAATCTTATTCAACAAGATCAACAGGTTCGTGTGAGCGTGTTTGTGTGTGTGCGTGTGTGTGACTCGATAAAACTGCTGATCCAATTTTTCCTTTTTAAAGCCGATTGATGAAGTGAGTTGGCGAAGAGCCAAAATTGAGTAACACGATTTTTGTGATAAAAACGCGTGCGTCTAATAAAGTTGCACGATGCAGTAATATCTTTTCAAATTTATGCTGCACGTAAAAGTTTTATAACAACTGTTTTGCTCCCTGAAAGTTTACTTCGCATGATGACTATTGTTACTCTGGGATGACGCAATAACATTGAACACATTTAACGAGCTCGTGGATTTGAAAAATTTAAAATCGATGCGACTAAACTGCTTTAAATATAAAAAATAGTACATCTTTCAAATGTACATAAATTTAATTATGTATCAATTATAAAATTATTTATGTATCAATAATTTTTCCTCAATTTCATTAAATCATTCGTAGGAGAACGAAAGATCCGATTACCCACTTTTGGTGCCGAATGCGCAACTGAAACATCACATACGCCATAAGCTCTCTGACGCGCTGGACAATAATAAAAGTCAAATGTACGAGGTGCACGCGTCCGACGATACGATGACAAATATCAACACAGAAGACGGCCTTGCTTTCTTGAACATTGTCAATAGCTCGTGCAAGCCTTTACACGATGGTAAGCCTATCTGCTGTATTCGCAATACATTTACTCGTATTACTTTTTTTCACGCGCAATTAGAGAAACGGAGTCAAAACAAAATCATGCAGCTTTAGAAGTCGGTCAAAATTTTGGTTGAATTAAACTTTCGAACTCATGTTTGAATAAAAAATTTGAAAGACTTATTTATCCTCGGTACATTTTTTTGCGTAATATAGTATCTCTTCGTTAAAATACACAACGTCGAATTCAAATGATACAGCTTTAGGATCACAGGCATATTTCCGCTCGACTCAAATGTCAACGAAAGGGCTATTATTTCATCTCTGTTTTAAAAACGTTACGTATACACAAATAGTCGATCGGACTAATACTGCACGTTGATATAAAAGTGCCGCGTCGAAATGATGCGAATTACTCGCAACGATTGATTTGTAATATAATTGACCTTCTGCAGTCAAACGGTCGGCAAAAAGATGCTTCGCATACGCGCTTGCACATCGCGATCATGATCACGACTTGCGGATCGCCCGAAACGACTTATTAATCGAGTCGTCGATCAAAAATAGAATTGTCTGAAACGAAATGAAAAAAAAAATAAAAATTTTTTTCCAGAACCAAGTTCGCGAGACCCGATGGTTGAGACGAGCAGCAACAGCGGCAGCAGTAGCGATGCGAATGAACCTGTTTGCACACAACTGCTCACTCAATTAAATACTGCGTACACTCACTTAGCTCCAGATGCACAAGCTCTAGTGAGTTAGCAGTCTGTTGAAGTTTTTCAAAAATTATGGTAGAAATGCTCGACATTTTATGACTAGTGTTTGTCAAATCAAAAAGTTTCTTGGGCATAAAATTGAGGAAATTAACTATGAGTTCGACTCAAATTATTTCCACAGCTTTAGCTTTATAATATGTCTTTATTGTGGAGGTAAACACAAATGCGTGCCCAGCACGACTTTTAAATTTGTACATGTTTTTGAAGTAACTCAGGCGCCCATGTTACCATTAGTCGCATATAATAACTGATTGGTATAGCCAGGTAGTGGCTATAAATATTAATAGAAAATAATGATATGAAGAGTAAATCTTATGGAAAAATTAAAAATAAAAAGCAATTCTAAATTCTTAACATTATTTCCGCTTTAAACCGGGCTTCGACTTATAGCAATATTTTTACTTTGACACTTGCAGATTCACCGATGTGGAGGTACTCGCCATCTAGTGGTGAAGCCTTAAAGTAGTATCACCGCATACAAAGTGGTTAAAAACTTATCTTAATTTTTTGAAATAGTTTAATAGTAATTTTTGAATCATTTTAAATGTCCTTAATATTTGTATTGTAATTGTAACGGAACATTGTCAAAAAACAAGCCAATCAATGGTAATGTATTTTGAAATATGTAATCTGATTTTTGCGGTCATTAAGCCGTTATTAATGCCAAGCATTTCTACTAGGAAAAAAAATCTCAACGTATTAAACAACTCATTCAAATAAGAAATATGCAAACCATTGATCTCAAATTATTTTTCAGTTTTCTAATCAAGATATTGGAGGTATAGCCCCACTCACCGGAATACAACTAGTTGTTCCAAAACCACCAAAGAATTACGCTTTCACGAGCTGGAATTGGCCTATTATTAGAAAAACTTTCTTTTGGTCCTTAATGTCAATATTTGCTGGAAGTATTGCATTCGCCATTGGAATCATTGCGACTATGCCGAAGAGGTAACCAGTCAATGAATTCCGTAATCACAAGCACATAATTGTAAAAATATATTTCTTCTTACAGCTGTGATCCAGCTGTCGAGTGGTGGCAAGGTAGCTTTTTCTACGAAATCTTTCCTGCTTCCTATCAAGACTCTTACCAAAACGATGGAATTGGTGACTTGAAAGGAATTGCCCATAGACTGGATTACTTGGACAGTCTTGGTGTACGCGTCTTACGCTTGAATCCTATATTTAAATCTCAAAAGTATCCATTGGACTTTATGGAAGCTCAAAGTCTGACCGAAATCGATCCGGTTCTTGGATCTCTTCGGGATTTCCAAAACTTGATCGCGGCTGTGCACGATAAAAAGATGTCGCTGGTTCTCGATTTACCGCTCTACCCTTACGTGAAAGATTTCGGAGACGAACCGGTGAACAACACTTTCACCGATCGGCTGAAACGCGACATTATGGCTTCTTCCGATTTACTATCCTCGGATGAGACAATGAGATCCTTATTATCTGCTCCAAGCAAATTAGAAACCGTATTAAAGTCTGTACCAGAAGAGGGAAATATTTTCGAAAATCATCCTGTAACCAAAGCACTTGAATTCTGGAAAGAACAAGGCGTCAATGGTTTCTACCTCAAAGGATTAGAGCGATACACTGACGAGATAAATTTCTCAGTATTATTAAGGTACTGGAAGGGCTTGCTGGGTCCAAAAAGGATACTCATGTGCAGCCAGAATGCTTTGGATACCGCTCAAGGCCTCTCGAAGAAGAGCATCTTGAATCGAATGGACCTGATCGACGTGACGTTGAGGGTCGCCAATGGAACTCGGAGCATCAAAAATCAAGTTTCCAAAGTTTTAAAGGGCCCACTGTTTCAGAAAGCCGGTAATCCTTGGGTCCACTGGTCGACCGGTAGCGTGACACACCCAGATTAGCCTCGGTCTTGAAAATGGCCAATGCCAGTCTAGCCGTTGCCATCATGGGAATGATGTTACCTGGTACTCCCAATGTTTTCTACGGAGATGAGGTATTTTTGTTGCATTATTACTGTGGTTTAAATTCCCAACATTAATAATAGCCATTAATTGTTTGTTTTTGGCGATTTTTCTAATACAATCGTGTTAAAAATATTTAGCGCATTCAAAATTATCTAAAAATGATTATTTAAGTACTTCAAAAAATTAAGATCAGTTTTCAACCACTTTCCTTACAATAATACCACTTTAAGCCTTCGCCACTAGATGGCAATTACCTTTATCTATAAATCTGCAAGTGGTAAAGTAAAAATAATTGCATATCAAATAGGATTTTGGTTGTAATTACGTTGAATTTCATGTTTTATAAAGAATTGACGCCTTTAATAAGAAATTTTTAATTCGCCAAAAACCACCCATTAGCTGTTGAGCATAAGATTAATTTATTTATCGACGTCCAAGTAATATACAATAACCAATTTTGATGCGCAGGTTGGACTTTTAAATGCCGAAGAAAAAATGGATCAAAATCTGGCACATTTGAGCCATTTGGTACCAATGCGCTGGGACAATCAAAATGAAAACGATCAAGCCTTCACAAAAGCACTCAAAAATCCCTGGATACCTGCCTCTGCCAAACCTGCAGATTCAAATTTGACCGGGCTGTTGTCAAAAATGTCAGAACTACGATCAAAAACCACCACTATCTACGTCAAAGCAATTCTAAAAAATAAAGAAGCTATCGCCAACGGCGACGTGAGGTATGTCGTCGATAAAAACAAATGAGTTGAGTGGCACCAACATAATTGCAATTGCTATCGATCCACAGGTACTCTGCGAACGAGATCATCGTCATCGAGAGGTGGTATCCACGCAGAAACACGTACGTTTTTGTGGCGAATCTCGGAGTCGGTACTCAGACCAAAGATCTATCCACCCTGTATTACGGGGGCCACGTGGTGGTCGGATCGGACAACAAACTCGAACAAAACATATACTTCAGGGAACTGACCATCCCTGCCGGGGAGGCCTTTGTGATCAAGCTCGATAAATGAAATCCTCCCACTCGCAGCATGGAGATGTACTTTTGGGAAATGGTACTTATTTGACTCGATTAACCCTGATACCGTTTGTGTTGCATCGTGTAAACGAATTGGATATTTGTAATTCAACCTCCCGTTGATTTTTATAGTTCTATCGATTGATCGAGTACATGAGTGCGAGAGATTTTTACGTATATTTTTTTACCAAGTATTTTCTATTCGTATGAAGAGAACGTATGATCTAAAAAATTCCATCGTTTACTTGGATGTAAAAAATAGTTTTTGTATTAGTATTTAAGAATACGAAAATTAGAATTTGTTGTTACGTATGGTAAGAAATTTTTTGAATACCACCGGTAAAGTGATCCAGTGTGGATAAGATTATCACACACACACTTTGCACTCAATGTACAAAATAAATTCTTCATGATTGTCGCATTAATATAATTCTAAAGTTTTGCTCTAATGAATGCATGGAGTTTCTAAATTTTATGTGATTTCTTTCTTGATTTTTTATAACTTTTACGCACAAATTCAACTCTAATTAATAATTTACTTTTACATAATTTACAATTTTGAAATCATTAAAATTTTCTATTGTCGAGCTATTAAAAAATCGCAACTACGTACATTGTCATGAAAATAACGTTTTACAGCCTAACATAGACCGATGACTGAGTTGGCTCACAATGCGAGTTGGCTCAATAATGCAAATTCTTACTTAGTAATTCAATTTCGTATTCTCTTTTACACTTATTTATACAAGTTATACGTATTTCAATGCATTTTAATGCTCTCAAAATGTTCTAAAACAAAGTTTAGTCACTTATCTTTAGTATTCAATATTGAATTGTGTATTAAATTTTTTGTATCTTTTTAATAATTATCTACGATGTAAATAGTATCTGTATAATACAATATTTCACTTGGTATTATTCAAGTTCAGTATGGAAAATTGATGAGCTTTTCAAGTATTCTTCATAAATTAATCAAGATGACTTAATAATTGTTTTAAAAATTCTAGAACTAATTATTAAAATTTTAAACATAAATACTTTAAGTCTTAATAACAATAGATGTATACGAATTCAGATCATGTTTTTCTTTTTGGCAGTCTAAAAGTTGTACATTTGTATGTACATGTCAAAAAATATATATATTTCAAATGTTCATTTTTACTTCATCAACGAAATTTATTAGATGGATCAAAAAGCTTTACTGCTGAAAATAATTAATCAAATCGTTCAATTATTCGAATAATTTTTGTAACAATTGTATAAAACATTATTTTTACTAAATAAAAATATATTTTTAAACTTGAAATTCTTTTTTTAATAGTTTCTGCTTTACAATATACTTATATAAAAATTCGTCGATGCTTTATTATTTCGATGAAAAAATAAATCATTTACGATAATAAATGCATGTAGGCTTGAAAACACTTTCTATGAGATATCTTACGAGTTATCACTGTTTCTTTCTTTCTTTCGTTCGCGCGCTGATTTTTTCGAGACATTTCTTGCTTGCTTGCCATTCCATTTGCGTCGGGTCGCATTCAAATTTTTCTCAATTTTTTGTCATAATTCTGAAAAATAAAACGAATACATTGAATGAAAAACGCAAGATCGCGATACTTGATAAACTAGCTACTTACTAATTTTGCAATCTTCATGAGAACTTGAGCCGACGCTGCTCCCGACTGCTGAACATTATCGTACAAAAATCCCTTCTTTTTGGTGAGCAGAATGTGAGGATGATCAAATTCCTGAATTTTCAAAGGATATAAAACGAATTAAGTGCATGACAATGTATAGCTCAAAATTATAAGCGTGTTGCAACCTACCACTACGGTTCCCTCGTCGATGACCATGATCCTGTCGCTGTCGATGACGGTGTGCAGCCTGTGAGCGATCGTAAGGATCGTGCAGTCCTCGAACTTCTTCTTCACCGTCTTCTGGATGAGCTCGTCCGTGCAGGGATCGACGTTGGCGGTGGCCTCGTCGAGGACGAGTACGCGATTGCGCCGGACGATGGCACGGGCCAGGCAAAGCAGCTGGCGCTGGCCCACGCTGAAATTCGAGCCGCCCTCGGCCACCCAGGCCTCGAGGCCGTCGAGGCTCCACTTCATGCCCACGTCGTCCAGGGCTTGCCACAGTGACGCGTCGCTGCACTCGCCGAACGGGTCCAGATTCTTCCTCAAGCTTCCCTCGAAGAGAATCGGCTCTTGCGGAATGATGCTGATCTGAAGGCATAAATTTGAAGATTGAATTTTGATAGCAAGAAAAAAAATGACAAAAGTCTCACCTTGGACCTCAGATAAGCAGGTCGAGCTCGCTGGTTGGCACATCGTCTATGAAAATGTCTCCCTCGACGTAGGCCAGCCGAAATAGTGAATTAATCAAGGAAGACTTTCCCGCACCGGTCCTGCCGACGATACCGATTTTCTCGCGGCCTTCGATCGTGAAATCCAAGCCCTTCAAAATCGTCGCTCCCCTCTTCTCGTATCTGAGAGTGACATTTTTAAATTCTATCTGCCCTCTACTGGGCCAGTCAGTAGGAACTTTTGTTTGTAATTTGATCTCGGTCAGAGCAGTCGTCTCCTCGTGCCGATCTCCGACAGAGCAGTAGTAGTTGTAGTACCATTGGGTTTTTTCGCCGAACTATTATTACTATCCAAGCTCACGGCCTCACTGGGAGTTTCGAGTACTCGAGCACCCGCTCGACCGAGGTCATCTGATTCTCGAGCTCGGCGAACTGCCGCACGCCCCACTGGAGGGTGTTGAGCAGCATCATGCACTGGGTGATGGCCAGGCCGACGTCACCCGCGAGGGTACGCGCGTCGAAGGCCAGCAGAGTGAAGAGGACGCAGGTGAGGAAGCAGGCGCAGAACACGTCGAGATACATGCCGAGGCCGCGCGAGCCCGAGAAGAAGATGAACCAGGCGGCCGAGTGCAGGTCCTGGTGATCGTCGAACTCGTCCACGAGGACCGACTGGGCGCGCAGCGCTCGGATCGTCGTCAAGCCGCGGATGCTGTCGCTTATGTGACCGTACACCGGGGATCTGGCTGCGGCAGTATAAACATTCATACGTGAAAAGCCCAGGCAAAGGAGATGAGAAAAAATATTAAGGATCGTTACTCAGTCCTTCCAATCGTTTGACGCTCCGACTGGTTTTGATGAAGAACAGGGAGAACGTGTAGAAGCAGCAGAAACAGAGCGCGGCGGGTACAATGAGGTATAAATTGACGCTGGTGACGACCACGAACGCCGCCAAGATGTGTATGGCGTTTTGAATGACGTCTATCATGGCTCGCGACACCTCCATGTCGACGATGCTCATGTCTTTGGAAAATCTGCAACGATAATAAGACAACGTTTTACTAGATAGTCGAATTTTCACAGTAAGAAATAAACGGATTTATGAAAATAATAATTTTATTTGCGATTATTTTGCATGAAATTTTCGTTGAAAATTACTGTACAAATACCGATTTATTTTCTTACATAAACAGCTCAAATTAAAAATTATTTTTAATGCAATAAAAAACTAAAAACATTCAATTCTACATTTAAATTTAAACACTGCGATAGAAAATTACCATTATTACCATAAAAAAATTCATGAAAATTCAATCCTAATATTAAAACCAGCCTCCACCACTAGATGGCGAGTACCTTTATTCGTAAATCTGCAAGTGGTAAATTCAAAATAATTGTACATATATCAAGGCACGGGATAAAATTTTATGATAATTGATCTGTTCTAATGTCTATTCGCTTGACACATTATAACGATGAAAGGGAGAAAGCAAAGGCTTTATACCTGTTCATGATTCGACCCAAGGGATTGGCACTGAAAAACTCGATGGTCGTGGAAATGACGCTCGAGAACATGTTGGCGTGCAAGTTGTTGGCTATCCGCATGCTCATCTCGAAGAACGTCCAGGATTGCAGGAGGCAGAGAATGATAGTGGCGCAGGTTATGCCCCCGTAAACGCCGATGTACCAATCTCTGTCGATGCCGCCGCTGGCATTGTTGTAGTTGTTGGTCAGTGAGCTGTTGCTGCTCGCGTACTCCTCCTCCTTGTTGACCCAAATGGCGAGGAAGTAATCGCCTCCGCTGGCGGCGAGCTGATGAGCCAGACTGGCCACGAACACCATGACGACCAGGGGTATATTTCTACTGGACAAGAAGTACGCGAGATACGTGGTGGCTGAGATGCTTCCCTCGATCTTTTTCTCCTCGGTCTGTTGCTGTTGCCGTTGTTTTTTCTCCGCTACTTTTCCGTTACCAGTGACCACCGTCTCCTTCTCCGGCTCGATCGTCGTCGACTTTTCCGAGCTGGTTTGCTCAAGCTCTCCTTGGCTTCGTCGAAGTCGCCGCTGTTGCTGCTCTGCATCATTTGAATGAGATTGATGCCTTTGTCCTGCAACTCCGCCAATGTCCCAACGGCTTTGACCGATCCACTATCGAGTACGACTATTTGGTCGACTTTTTCCAGATGCTGAAACTGATGAGTGACCAGGACGACCGTCTTGAACTTCAGCAGCTCCCTGATGCACTGGTAGAAGATGTCGCGACCGACCACGGCGTCGACGGCCGACAGAGGATCGTCCAGCAGATAAATATCTGCGTCTCTGTAAACCGCCCTCGCCAGGCTCACTCGGCGCACTGTCCTCCACTGAGATTGATTCCCTTCTCTCCGAGCAGAGTCTCGTCGCCGTGCGGCAGTCCCTCGAGATCCTTGCGCAGCTGACAGGCGCCCAGTACCCGATCGTATCGAGCCTGCTCGTAGGGGCGACCGAACAGGATGTTCTGGCGCACGGTCGAGGCAAAGATCCAGGGCTCCTGGGGTCCGTAGGAGCAGCTCCCCAGGACGCGCACCTCTCCTGATCCAGTAGCGCTGCTGCTGGCCAGCTGCGGGATTTCTCGGAGGATCGCGTGCAGCAGGCTGCTCTTGCCCGAGCCGACCTGGCCGACTATGGCGATCAAGGAGCCGCGCTTGATCTCGAGATCGATGCCCGACAGGACTTTGTGCTTCTCGCTCCAGTTGGCGGAGTAATTTTTAAAAACGATGATATCACTGTTATTGGCTTCGTTGGTGTCGTCGCTGATGCCGGTGCCCAAGTTTTGAAGAGCTGGCTGAGGTGGAAGCTCCTCGATCAGCATGAACTTTTGCAAGCGTTTCAGCGAGACCATGGCCTCCGCTACGTCGTGCAAGCCTACTCGGGGAAACGAATGATAAATATTACACATACGAAATAAATACACATATGAACTAAATCATGATATACACTCACACATGGGGAAGAGGGTGTACATGCTCATACGCAGCACGTCGTAAAAAGCCGCGACGAAATAGACCTTCTCGGCGTTGGCGCTATTGTCCAGCAAGACGTAAGCCAGTATGGTGATGAAAACGCAGAGCCGAGGGATGTAGAATTCCGAGGCCAGGCTCATGTCCGTCACGATGGACTCCTGTTTCACGACGTGCATCTCCTTTCTGAAGCGGTCAATAACGACAAGAACAACAAAAATGCATTGCGGGGATTGCGCTCGACCTTTAATATGCAATATACCGACCAAGCAATTTTGCCATAGTAAGCGTTGATAAGACAGTACGAGCTCAAAAAAATTGCGCCTTATCGTCTGGCATTATATTAGTATCGGTTAATGATTCAACGAGTAGCAGAGCATTTACGCGAATGTATGAGATAAAGCGAGAAAGAGAGAGAGAGAGAGAGAGAGAGAGATTATCATAAATGGTCGGAAAATGCGCTCCGTGCAGTTGGAAAAATGTTATTGACGGGCGACCCTGAATCGCTAATAATAGTTCGTTTAAAGCAAACAGGCAGTAGCAGTGGCAGCAGCAAGAGCAGCAGCTCGAGCTGGAGTACACGCATGGCAGGCAGTGCACAGCCGCTCATACATCGGAGTCACGCGTATGTTATAAGCGCCTGCGACTGTGTAGTATTAGGCTACTATAGGCACACGCATGTACGAAAACTTGTATTATTTTGTAAGCTCTAAAAAAAAAAAAAACAAGATGGCTCACTTTCTGATGCGATCGACGAGCAGCGAGAAGGGCTTCTCCCAGGCGTACATCTTGATGGCGCGTATGCCCTTGATTATCTCGTTGGTGAGGCGCAGCCGCTCGTCGGTCCTCGTCGTGTATTTGCTAGTCAGGCGATTCGTTAATCTTCCGAAAAATCCTAAAGTTCTTGGGTCATTTTTTAAGCGATCAAGGGATAATTTGCGATCGAGATGTTGCGTTCAAATCTTTATTCGCACAATGACGCCCCTTCGATATGCAATTTTTGTATATATTTTAAACGTCCTTTTTACGCTCGAGTTGCGATTGTATAATTTACTCGAGTTTAAAAAAAAAACCAAACGGATGAAGGAACAATAGGCTCAGCTGCTTACCGGTTACATAAAACTCGAACGATTAGCGTGTGCATCGCTCGTTAATCTCTGCACACGAGCAGCTCATCAAAGTGGCTGTTGCTGCGATTAATTGACGCGCGCCTGCGATCAAATGATAGCTGCCGACTCTATATAGTAACGGAGGCGCGACGCGTGCCTCGCTATTTACTCGCGCGATGATGCAGCGAGAATCGTGCCGTACAGTACTTGGTCGACTACTCACCGAGCAGCGGAATGAAGAGCACTTGGAGGGCTATGCCGGTGCAGGCGGCCAAATGCACCTCCCGATACAGAAAGTAAAAGACCACGAGGGCCTGCAGGGGCGATATCCAGATGTAGTGTATGTAGTAGACGGCGTTGTCGATGCGGCTGGCGTCGTTCGACAGCAGATTCAGCACCTGGCCGAGATTCGTCCCGGCGCCGTTGTCCCGATCGCTGGCGGCGAAGCTCAGCGGCACCCGGAGGATCTTGCGATAGACGAGCGAGCAGCAGGCCACGCGTATCTTCATGCCCATGTGCATGAGGCTCTGGACGCACAAATGGGCCACGCAGCAGTCCACGAAGACGCCCAGGGCCAGTGCCCCGGCCCAGGCGTAAGCCTCGCTCTTGGCCATGCCTTGGCTGTCGCTTCCTTCGCTCCGCTGCTGCTGATGCTGCTGCTGCTGCTTCTCGCTCAAGTAGTTGAGCAATTGCAATAAAATGTACGGCCTAGATAACCTGCGCGTACGAGAGAGAGAGTTAAAGATCGGCGCGTGCTGGCCTCGATTCCGCACGTGCTGCCGCTCGTCTCTCGCATTCAGCGCGGCACGTGCGACGTCGTGCGCATCTATTTATCTCCATATACACAAGTAATACGATCGTCCTACCTGATGCTGAACTCGAGAAGGCCTGCACGAGGCCGACCAGAACGATCTCTCGGCCGAAGCAGCTGAATATGCATCGGGCCAGGCTCGCCTCGGACGGGTCCCGCTGCTGGCGCCTGGACCACTCGGCGCTGAGCCGCTCGCCGACATTGTGGCTCGAGTGCTCGTCCAGCGGGTAATACAGATCGGATAGCTTCAATTCCCGCCGAAAGCCACGGATGAACGTCTTGAATAGCCATCTGCGCACAAAAATTAAACTTAAAGCTTTTTTTTTAGCAGCGGCTCGATCGTCAATTACGATTCGAGACTTGAGCGTATACGTATGGCTGCGCGCTTTTGTATTGTGCGCGCGCGCCTCGAGCTATACTAATACTGTCACAGGCCGTGAGCCTTGAACCATGGTTTAATATTTTTTAACTACGTCAAAAGCCCCTTGTGTGCAGTGTGTTTGATTCGACGCTCGTATACGAGGCTCGAGGCGCGCCGACGATACATATATATATTATATAGAATCTCGCGCAAATATCTCTGCAGCGCCGAGCGTCTACTAAGTATTATTGAAGGATGAATTCGATTCCGAGCTTTATCTCGAGCACGAGCTCACGCCTTTTATATTATCGCGCGTATATTATAATGTATATACATCGAGAAGAAAAAAGATCTGCCGACGGAGCAGATTCGCGATGACTGTATCGTGTGTATATATAGTCGTGATAGTTTTCAGTTCGGTTTTCAATAATGATATGCTATATTCGTTGAAAGAAAAGCACGTTTCAAAGAAGCGTCGATGCATGTGCATCGTGATCGCGAAACAATTGCCTTGACAAGAGCGTGCAAAACAGCTGCGATCGCGACGCATCGACGGGCTATTGAATCGCACCTGCGGCAGCGGTAGAGCTCATAAATGCAACAAAAATGTTTTCCAACGCAATAACGTTACAACGAACGGTCACGAGTCCGTGTGCACTGCATTCGGCGTTGCTGCGTCGAGAAAATTACCACGCACGCATATGCAGATATGTATAATTGCAGCACACTGCGCGGCCAACAATAATGTGCGCGTGCAAAAAAGCGCGCCCACGTGTGCGCTGCTGCGAAATGCTGCTGCTGCTGCTGCATCGGGTTTGAGCACGCGCGCAGCTGCACAACAGGTTTGACCGCTAAAAAGCCCCCGATTCCAAAGCAGCGAGTGCAGTGTATTATGGTAAACGACCGCCGCTGTCCGAATTTGTTCACGCGCCAATGCCGATAAGAAAGTATGCGCATAAATGTACAATAACGACGGAATCACAGTCAAGTTGTTAGACTTACGCAAAAGTGAGGACGGACAGTCGACTGGCCGATTGTCGGGATTCTCGACCCTACTCTTCTGGGCCTGGTCCATGACGTTGCTGCTGCTGCTGCTGCCGTCGTCGTCGGAGCTGGCTTCGGCGGCGATTGCCAATTGGCGCGGAATATAAGCACATTTACACGCGCGTCCGGCTGCTACCAACACCTATATAGATAGCTCACGAGTATCCGAGTAGTTGGCCGCGTTCTACTGAACTGATGCGAGGCGCGCAGCGAAGGAAATTATACATGCACTGCGCCGACTGGACACGACGACGACGACGATCCCAGCTCGTGCGCGTTTGAACTGACACGACGACGACGATGACGGTGTATAGACGATCGTTGCGGGGGAATCGGTACATAAGCTATATAAGCTGCGGCGCGCTCGGCACTGACTGCAGCGGCAACGACGACGATGGCAACTCTGCGATCGTACGCGCGGCCAATGATAGTTGCCCACTCTCTCTCTCTCCTCTCTCTCTCTCTCTCTATGCGTAGGTTTTTGCAAGCGCATACACGTACCCACACGTATACTCACACTACTTATGTACATACTCGCGTTCACCAAGAGTCAATTCTCTCTCTCTCTCCCTCTCCAGTGCTTGTGTATGTTGGGACTGCGCGCTCCATATGATGCAGCGCACAAAGTGCATACGGCGAGATCGAGCGCATGAGCGGTGTACAGCGCACAGCCGCGTGTATACGAGGTACACATTATACTATATATATACGTCCATCACTCCGAGCTGCTGCAGATATCTGAGCTGCCGACGCGATTTTCACGCCGCCGACCGGCTTCGCGAAGGAATTTACGTGGCATAGCCGCGTGTGTAATGTGCGCGCCAGGCACTACTGTGTACGAGCCGTACACTGCTGCGACGTCTTTTTTTTTATTTTACAAAATCAATACCGCGTCGATGCGAGCTTGTATTTATACGCGCCGTACGTCGAAGATAGCTTACCGAGATAATTATGCTTTTGCCCGCGCGTGGCAGCATAAAATGTAAATGATCGCGATTATTTTTTGTTTATAATAATCATCGATTCGAGCGGCCGAGATTAGCCGCGCGGGTCGTTCGATGAATTAATGATCGAGCTTTGCGGTCTCTGCGGTCGCTCGCAGCGAAGCTCTCGGAACGCGCTTCATCCGCGAAAGACTATATCGCGAAAACGTCGATTGAGACATTATTGCGTCGCTTCGGGCCGATCGCTTCGCTGCGAGCTTTTATTTATAAACAACTTTGCGTGCGATATAGCGAGCTTGCAATAATGAACGTCGACTCGGAAAGAGTAAGTATATATAATCGCCGATGCTTACGAAGCCTGTTACTTTTTTTTTAATGCGGACTAGGAAATCCGTATGCAAGATATCCGTAATGCAAATTTTTTACACCAGAAAACTCTGTAACAATGTAGTTTGAAAAAAAGAGACTTGTTTCGTGAGGAAAAAAGGATTTCTATCAACACAATTCTCGGTAGGGAAATTTTTTTTAAACTCTTCGACGATTTATGCTTAATCCTTTTTAAGTTTATTTATGTGGCAAATAGTGTAAACAGTATTACTGAAAAATTCGTTGCCCACAAACTAGCATTTTAAAATTGACATAAACTTAAGGGGCTCAACATTTTATTACCGTAAAATTAAACAACCTTTATTTTCCTTTAAAGATTTGTTGATTTTTTTAAACTCGAACATTCTTTTTGACTGTACTGCAAGATTAGAGAATTTAAGGACATTATAATAAATGAAAAATATTCAATTAGTATTCTGATAATGTTTATTAACTTTTACATTATTACGTTCATTAAGTTTATTAAGTTATAGGGTGTGAGTAAAGCGCCCCATGAATGTGACGTTTAACGCTGTACTTTATTTTCAATTTTTTTACGTAAACATCCATGCGTGACACCATTGTGAACATTAACGATGTGTTTTTTGAGATTGTTTTGTTGTGTAAATGTCTTTCCGCATACATTACATGCATGTCTAACACCATTATGCCGCGCATTGATGAGGATTTTGAGACTAACTTCTTGAGTAAATGAATTGACGCAAATATCACATGTATGTTTGACGCCCTTGTGAACCGCATTGACATGAGTTTTGAGATGCCACTTTCGTAAAAATGTCTTACCGCAAATATCACATGCATTAAAGATTTTATGGTGCACCGAATCGATATAGATTTTCAGACTTCTCTTTAATGTATATGAGTATCCGCATGTATTACACGCATGTGCGATTTTGTTATGCACCGAATCGATGTGTTTTTTAAGACTACTTTTCTCCGAGAATTTCTTTTCACATGTATCGCATGCATGGGTGACACCATTATGCACCGAATCGATGTGGGTTTTGAGATTACCTTTTTCTTGTGAATGTCTTTTGGCAAATATCGCATGAGTATTCGACACCAATATGCGCCACATCGATGTGAATTTTTAGGTATTTTTTGCGTGCGAATTTCTTTCCGCAAATACTACATGTGGAAGTGAATTTATGATGCACCGAATTGATGTGATGTTTGATATAGCTTTTATCCGTGAACTTCTTTCCGCATGTATCACATGCATGAGTGATTTTATGATGAACCGAATTGATGTGACATTTGATATAGTTTTTATTCGAGAACTTCTTTCCACATATATCACATGAATGAGTGATTTTATGATGAACCGAATTGATGTGGTTTTTGAGATTACCCTTCGTCGAGAATTTTTTTCCACAAAGATCACAAGTTGACTTAACACCATTATGGCTCGAATCAATGTGAACTTCGAGACTATACTTTTGTGTGAATGTCTTTTCGCATATACCACATGCGTGGGTCTTATCATTATGCGTTGCATCGATGTGTTTTGAGATTAGGTTTGTTGTTCAACTTTTTTGTCATTCTTCTTGTTTTATTTTGTTCGACTTGTTCACAGTCGAGATTGAAATTCGATTTTTCTGCAAAATCACCAAAAAATTCTTGTTCCACTGCACCTGCGGTTTCTGTTTTAATTATATCTTGAATTTCATAACCATCACTATCTTTTGCAATCCCCAAATAATCATCGTCAATTTTTCCGATAGCCATTAGATTAGTGTCGGGTTTTACGTCTTTACATTCAAGAACTATTTTCATTCCGTCATTAAGTACACTTTTATGATTTACGCCAGATTTTCCGAGGCTATTATGGGTCTGTTGGTAAATTGAAGTTATGTGAGAATTTGTTTAAAAAACAATTAAAGCCCATGTATAGCTTCAAAATTAATTCAATTATATTTACAAATTATTAAATAAAATTCATTCCATTACGTATATCGCGTCCAATGAACTATTAAAATTGTTAATACTTACTCTCTCGCGGATCGTATTTATATGAATCAGCGGAAAAAGCAGGAGAAGCTGCGCTACTGCAGCCGAGTCTTCGAGTGGAACGAGCTGCTCCTGAGCGCGATCGGCCTCTACCCGGGCAAATTCAGTTTCGCCCGTTTCTACCTGAATCTCGCGTACTTCACGGCGGCGATGGGCCTCGAGGTACCTCGACCTCGTGCTGTCGCTCGGCGACTTCGAGCGCGTCGTTCTGAATCTGACGGAGAACGCCGCGTTCACGCACATCTACGCTTACACGCTGTCGCTGTGGCTCGGCAGCCGCGAGATAGGCCAGCTGCTGGGCCAGGTCGCGAGCGACTTCGCCGCGGATTACACGGACCAGGAGATCGCGACGCTGCGCCGGTACTACTTCAGGGCTCGAGTGTTCATCGAGTTTCTCTTCGTCAATCTCTTCACCACGGCCTCGTCGTACTTCATGCAGCCGTTCACCGGCCAAATGGGTCAAAGTGAGATTTATCAAGTTCTGCGTGTGAGTTGAAGCCTGATGATTTAATCGATTGTTTTTTCCCCGATTCTCGCGCAGTCCTGGGATACATGCGTGGATCATCGGCGAACTCGAGCATCGTGTACCAGCTGCCGTACCGATTCCACACGTTTCACCGTGTCGACGAGCCGGCGAGCTACCTGTGGACCAGTGCCGCCTACGCACCCTTCGTCCTCGTGACCTTTTTCAATCAGAGCAGCGGCGAGTGCTGCCTCATCGCTCTGGTTTATCACGTCGCGGCGCAGATGGCCGTGCTTGCCTCGCGAATTCGCGGCATCGAGCCTGGTAACAACTGCGCCCAGCAAATGGCCAACTGCTTGAGACGACACGCGCGTCTGCTCAGGTATACACCGTTGAAAATATTTACTTTAAATTTCGTCCCATCGGAGCAGAGTAGTAGCTCGATAAACTCGGAGGTAAAAAGATGCTCAAGTTCTATGTTGTACGATAAATGTAAATTATTTTTAATCGTGCTCACGATTCTGTCACACTATCTTTAAACTATAAAATCAATTGTTGAAAATGTCTGAAAGAATTTCTGAGTCATGAAAACCGTGGGCTTATATAAAATTATTTTGACTTTGCCACTTACTGATTTACAGAAACAGGTGCTCGCCATCTAGTGGCGAATGCGGCTTTTAATCGTGTTTAAAATGTCACAAATTTTTTGAGTAAATTAAATTAAAATGATTCAGTCTTGTTCAGTTTTCATTCAGTTTTTGTTTAGTTTATGTTAAAAATGTGTGTAAATCAGTACCGATCTGCGATAAGCCGCTAATTGTATAATTGACTCTATCGATCGAGTCTTGTCTAGAATGGGCCAGCAGATAAACAGGGTGTTCAGTGCGATGCTGCTCGTCCACTTGACCGGCATCATACTGCTCGTCTGCCTGGTTGGCTACCAGTTGCTTTGGGTTCGTTTCATATTTTATAACTAAAACGTAAAATTGATTGGATATATCTTATATCGACCAATCCTGTCGCACAATCTATAACTGCACGAAAAGTGTTTAGCGAACGGAGAGTACGCCCTTCTGCCGTCCTTCGTCGTCTGGATGTGTCTGTTGCTAGTGTCGCTCTACGTTCACTGCACCGTCGGCGAGACCCTCATAACCGAAGTGGGTGTATGCGTTTACGGTCTCTCGATTATACCGAGGAAGAATAATCTTTTTTTTTTCTTTTTTTGTTGTTGCAGAGCGACAGACTGCACGGGGCCTACTACGACTGCCGCTGGAACGAGATGCCGCCGAGCACGGCCAGGTGGATCGTCCTGGCGATGGCTCGCTCGTCCAGGACTTTGACCTTGAACGCCGGCAGTTTCAGTACTCTCAGTCTCGCCACTTATACAAGCGTGAGCTTTGTCATTATACGTGTAGTGATCCGATTCGTACTTACTCTCGATGATGTATATTTAATTTCAGAGCCTCAAAGCATCCCTGGGATATCTGTCGGTATTTAGAACCGTGATGCAGAATGAATCTTAACGATTTGCAAATGTGTAATGATTTCATGTTTTCCTGTAACTTTGCTTCATCGCAAAGTTCGAAAAACCAATTTGTATAATTGCACGACAAAACAAGTAGTGAATAAAATATCTCGTATAAATTATTGATAAAACATGCGAACATAGAATTACCGATCAAATTATTTCTTTCCGCAGAGTTTTCTGCGCGTCACTTTTGCAGTTATTTCGGTATACTCTGTATTTTTTTACGTACCGATCAGCGAAATTGCGTCTCGATTCGAAGATGTACCCTATAGCAATCAGCCAACGGGCGCGCTGCAATTAGCTTGGCCGTGTATAATTTGTCTCAGCTCGCTCGACCTGGACTTGCTATAGAAACAGTAATAATAACAATGATTACCCGGCGAAAATACATGGTCAAAGTAAGGCGTAGGTGGATCGCGGGGCAATTAATCAATGGCCTCGCGCGGTGTCTTCGGCGGGGGAGCAAAAAATAAATATTGACTCGTCGATACGGCTAATGGTCTGCGTGCAAGCGTTTTGTCAATTTACAGAAATAATAGGCCGCGATCATGGAGACTTCGAACGTAACGGTAAGCTTTATATTCTCAACAAATACACATACACTACTTTGATCTATATTTTCTAAAGATATTACGTCTTTTAGGAGAATCAAAAAAAGCTCGATAAGGTAGCTCGAGTTTTCCAATGGAATCGGCGCCTCATGTCGTTCCTCGGCCTCTGGCCCGACAGTCCCAACCTCCTCCTCTTCGTGCTGACCTTCGGCTATTACTCCTACGACATGTTCCTCGAGTACATGGACCTGCTCGTCTACATCGACCGTCCGCAGAACGTCATGTTGAATCTCATGGAGAACATGGCGTTCACGGAGATATTCGTGCGCATACTCATGCTGCGCGTCTGGAATCGTCAGTTCGGCGAGCTGCTGGCCGCGGCCGCGAAGGACTTCGAGGCCAAGAGCTACGACACGGACGAGGAGGTGGCCAAGTTCGTGCCCTTCTACGCCAAAGCCAAATCGTTCATGAAGCTGCTGATAAGCAACACGGCCTTCACCGCCACGTCTTTCTACGTCAAGCCGCTTTTCGGACAGTTGGGCCCGGGTGAGTTTTCTCATTGCCAACCGATACAAAACGCGCTCGCGTACTCAACCTTTTTGCTCAAGTTATGGATTACTTCGGGGCGAACAGCGAGCCGAACTCGACCCTGATATTTCTGCTGCCCTATCGCTTCTACGTCCTGTACGAGCTCGACGACGCGCCCACGTACTTCTGGACCTACGGCTCGTATCTGCCCTTCGTCTTCATCAGCGGCTTCGGTCAGAGCGCGGCCGACTGCCTCATGGTCACCCTGGTCTATCATCTGTCCGGACAGCTGGCCGTGCTGTCGATGAGGATCGAAAAGATCGACGGCGACGCCAAGGAACTGCGTCGTCACGTGGCTCGTCACGCCAAATTACTCAGGTGAGTCTTCGCATGCCTTTGTATTGTCATTCATATTTTTAGGGCTTAAACTTTTTAGGATGGGTAAAATCATAGAAGAGGCCTTCAGTGCTATCGAGTTTGGTCATTTGATCGGAGCCACGTCGCTCGTCTGTCTTCTGGGATATCAAATTTTAGTGGTATTATTATAATATGATTGCCCGTGGTAAAATTTTCAACATTTTATGGCTACCGCATAAGGCAAACAAATAAGTTTCCTGGAAATAAAAGAATTAAAAGGTCTGGACGGGCATCGATGGAAACGTTTTTTTCAACAATACAAAGGCCAAGTGCAAAACCGTACTAATGCCGACTTAAAGCCTTACTCTAACTTATACAATTATTTTGACTTTGACACTTGCAGATTTACAGGTAATGATACTCGCCCATCTAGTGGTGGATGCTGAAAATGACGTAATCACATTTGAAGTGGTTGAAAATTTTCAATTTCAGGTTTATTTAAAATACGATAAATATTTTTAAGATAATTTTAATAGAAAAGTCACCGAAAGTAAGCGTACAAATCGTAATTTTTTTCAAAAAATTTAAATAATAATTTTTCAGTAATTGGGCCATTATTATTGATGAACATTTCTACCAGTGTGCAAATGACATTATTTACTTATACTCTATGGCGTTATTTCGTTTCTAGTGCCTATCGATCGGAGAGTACTCAGTGCTGGTCTCCTTATTCGCTTTCATCTTTTTGGTCCTGCTCGTTCTCTACGCCCACTGTACAGTCGGTGAAAGTTTAATCGCAGAGGTGTGAGGCGGTGGTTTCGCTCGATCACGACGATCGGCTCACGCGACGATCGTTCGAGATTATGTATATTTTCATTTTTTATATATTTTCAGAGCAATCGAGTTTGCGAGGCTTACTACAATTGCAATTGGATCGACATGAGGCCGGAGAACGCGAGACTACTGATACTGTGCATGGCCAGATCGCAGAAACCCCTGCGCTTGACCGCCGGCAAATTTACCGATCTGTGCTACCAAACTTTTACCGACGTAAGAGGCTTCTCTGATTGTTTGTTCTGTGCTTCTGGCTCATGTAATAATGGCTCATTACGCTTCATTACAGTCAATCAAAACATCCATGGGGTATTTATCGGTATTGAGAGCAGTCATGTAGTTTTGAGAGTGGAATTTTTGGAATTCAATAATAAACGTTACATCACATCTTGCAAAACGTATCGCACACTCCCACAGTAAAAACCAGTCAATGGATTGAAGATAAAACAAATAAAATTTCAACTATCACCGAATCTCAATGGATTAAGGAAGTAGAAAGGAATGCGAAATGTTTATTCAAAAACGTAAAATAATTACAAAATTGTATTTATTTGCAGTTAAGAGAACCGGATATTTTTTTTATTCCTAAGTTGTCATGCTACAATAATTCTACATATTTATAGTACCTGACGCAAGAATAGAATAAAGCAATATAAACGTGATCTGCGTGTGTATAACATTTACATACACGCGCTTTTTTTCGTCGTACCTATCTGTGATTGGAGATAAAAAATGAAAAAAAAATCCTATGAATTGACCGTTAAAATATATAGGCATGCAGCTAGAGTGCCATTCAGAAATTATCATAGTAAAAGTTCATGTACATTATTACTTATATTAGTGACGGACGGAATGTTCGATTTTCCTTGTTTTACAATCTTATACAGTGTACGAGTTTAATGAATGTATCCTAAAATTTTCTCTGACTTATCATACTGATCCTCTCGCATACAATTTTTTCTTCTGCGCAAATTTAGTACAGTACAATAGTAAACAATTTTCATTCTCCTTTAATAAAGATGAGAAAAAAAATTGACCGAGTTTATTAACCAGTTGTGCATTAATATATATGTACAAAATTTGCTATACTTTACTACGATTAGAATAAAATTTACGTTTCCTTAATCTTGTATTTTTAACATGATAAGCAAGTTATAAATTGCTGCAATGGAAATCGTTCGATGATACATGTATTATTTACAAATGATGAGAACATGCGCGCTTAAAGCCAAATTTCGATTAAAAAAAAATTGTTGGCCATGAATATCTAAACGCTACAATTCGAATTCAAAAGTGTATATAATTCTAGCCATACAAAAGTATTAATATTTTACAGCCCTGTTTATGATTAAATTACACTTAAGATTTACAGACTAAAACCTTCAATTTGAATTGATCTGCTAATCGACGCTTTAATTTAAAGTACATGAGACGAAAAGATGAGAATGGCACCCTGAGTCGAAGAAGCACGGTATTATGCGGATCTGTCAATTACACTGTGCTTAACCGAACGATATTGAATTTTCCTACACGAGACTGCGCTTTAATACGTGACACACATTTTCCGTGAAATCCTACATGCAGTCTTTGTAGCACAATTCAACGTTTTTTGCTCCACTTATGCTAACAGCTGTTGTACGCCGATGCGAAGGTCCAATTATTTACAAGTATAAAAATTGTTGCTTCGACGATCGCAGTGCGTAAAATACTTTACACAGTTTATTTAAATTTTCTAGTCTAGTTAAGTACAAGTTATATCGCTAGGCTTATGAATAATACTATCTTGTAAAAGGAAGCTAATTTAGCCAAGTCTGTCGATTATCAGTCAGTTGATTATTTTCTTCATAATCAAATTTTCTCCAATGAATTCTCTCGGTTGTCACAATCTACGATTGGGTCGATTTCGGCAGGTTCTTTTCACTGGGTATCGTTTGAGAGTTGTGCCCTCCAGCCTTGGACGAAGGAATCGGTGGAGCCGAAGACTTGACTGCCATGCTGCTATTACCGTGGCTGATTTTTCTGGGTGATTTTGGAGCCAGATCCATCATCGAAAGACTACTGGAAGAATACTTTTGCTTCATAAGTGAACTGCTGTAGCCAACTGAACCATTACTGCTGGCACCCGTTGCGTTGGATGCCGCAGCCATCTCGCTCGACGGTTGTTGTTTTGAGACAAAAGCTTTGGTTTGTTTCAGCAAGTGATGATCGTTGCAAAGTGCTGAGATCAAAGGTAGATCGAGATTACGACTTTTCTCTCGCAAGCTCGTGATATCGAGCATGACGTCGCTTTGTTGTTGCTGTTGTTGTTGCTGTTGCTTCTGATGCTGTTGCTGCTGATGTTGTTGCTGCTGTTGCTGTTGTTGATTACTGTTTTGTTCCAATTTACGAATTACTGCGGAGGAAGACTGATCTGGCAGTGCAACAGGAAGCTTGGCTTGAGGTTTCATTGGTAGTCTTGCTTGAGGCTTTGGATGATATTGCGGTGGATCAACTGGATTAGGTGCTGGTGGCTTGGGACCTATTTTTGGCTCCAACGTACTGCTACGATACTTGGGCAGCGGTGGTTTATTTGGAGTTGTCAAAGTCTGCGAGTAAAATAATCATAATTTTACAATATGTTTTAGTTTTAAGTTATCAAAGCAGATTTAAATAATCGTCGGTCTTACCTGAATATCGTAGGGCGGCGGCGGAGGTGGCGGTGGTAATCTTCTGTGAGGCTGTAACTTCGGTGCCTCGCTCCTCGCTAGAGACAAAGACGCCAAGGAACTGGTCATCGGCTCCTCGATGCCCTTGAGGATGTCTCCGTAGCTTCTTGACAAGTTCTGATGCTTCTGAGCCACCAGCCTCGAGCTAGTCGGAGGCAGCGGCGGTGGAGGAGGAGAGGCGTACAGATCCTTGCTGCCGCTCGAACAGGTCAGCCCGCTGTACAGCGAGCTCGTGCTCGCGGCGTACTGACTGCTCGGATTGCCGTAGAGCATACTGTTGGTGTCGCTGAGACTAGTGAGATTTTGATTGGACGCCGACAGTGACGAATTGTAGGCCAGATACGGCGTGCTGCGATACAGCATCGACGACTTTTGCAGCGGGTACGGCGGCGGAGGTGGATAGTGCGCCATGGCTGCGATGATCGAGCCCTGCTTCGCGTCCATGTACTCCTGGTGAGACAGAGCTGGATCCTTCAGCGGAAACATGACGTAATCCACGTCCGAGTACAGCTGCTGCTTGTACTGCTCGAGCTGAGACCTCGTGACCGGTTGGCCGGTGTAGACCTTGGCGTGAGGTGCCGTTGGAGGTGGCGGTGGCGCGGTCTCCGGTGCGGGAGGCGGTGGCGGTGGATGCCTCTGCAGCGTCTGATGATGATGTTGCTGCTGCTGCTGCTCCGATTGTTGACGCGGAGGCTGCTGATGAGGTGGCGTGTAGTGCGGCAACAGCACCGGACCCGTGCGCGTCGCGTGAACGTCCAGGTAATTATTCGGACCAACGACGAGAGCCGCCACTGGGGCGTGCACCGGCGTGGGTTTCATCTTGTCACCTGGATACGTTGGCGGCTGTATGCGCACCGGTGGTGGCGGAGGCGGCGGTGGTTCTCTGTTTCAATTGAGTTATTATTTAGCATTTTCATTCGTAAATTGATATGGAATTAAATTGGAAAATGTTGTGCTTACCTCGGCATCACAGCGTCGTTTCTTGGCGGCGTGGGTGGTGGCATCTCGAAGCGTTCCCTCGGATAAGCCGGCGGTGGAATCGGTGGACACTGTTGCTGCTGCACCGGCACGGTGCCAGGATACGGCGGTGGTGGCGGCAATATCCTCTCGCTGTCGTTCCTCGGTGGCGGAAGCGGCAACCCTCCCCTCTCGCTGTCGTTTCGCGGCGGTGGAAGCGGCACGACGAGCCTCTCGCTGTCGATCCTCGACGGTGGCGACGGTGGCTTAGGCGGTGGCATGCGCACGTAATCGCAGTTGGACTCGAGCGAGGAACCGACGCTCTTTCGCTCGGGATATTTTCCCACTATCAGGTCGGTGAGATCCGTGGCCGAGAGCAGTGGAAGCTTTCCGTTGGGCGGGTCGCTTCCATCGCCGCGAAAACTACCGACACTGAGAATACTGTTGCTTCGCGATCTGCCCTGCTGCTCGTCATCCGCGTTAGCCTCGGCCTGCTCCACCGCGTTCAACTTGGCCTTCAGGGTAGGCTGATCGGTCTCGTCGTCGCCCTGGCACAAGCTGTAGATCGGCTCGTGCTCGTTGGCACCGCTCTGTCGGCTGTAGCAGGAGCCCGAGGTCTCTGAGCGCAGTCCGCTGTGTATGGTGTAGAAGCCCGAGGTCACGGAGACCTCGTCGGTCGTGGACTGCACCGAGGACTCGTAGGTGGCCGTATCGCGATCGTCGTTGATCTCGCTGTTGCTCGTCGGCAGGGTGTAGACGCCGCTCGTCTCGCTGCCCACGTCCATCGTCGAGGCGTACTTGTTGATGCTGTTGGCGGCGTCGCAGCGATCGCACAGATTGTCGGTGGACAGGCGCAGCTGCGACGAGTAGCCGTGCTCGAGATTCGAGCTGGCGGTCGAGACGGGCCGCCTCCTGCCGGTGGCCGCGGCCGCGGCGCGCAGCAGGGCAGCCGTGGCCGAGCCAGCGGCCAGTCCGGCGGGAGAGGGACCGTTCGAGGAGCCGTTCGTGGACAGGTTGACGACGACGGTGCTGCAGGTGCTGCTCGACTGGGAGCCGAGGGCCAGCGAGGCGTTGCTGCTGTTCTCGGCCGTGTTGTTGTTGGTGGCGGTAACGTTGCTGGCGTTGGACGCGGCGATGGACTCGTTGTGGGCCTTGTTCTTGCTCGGAGGGTCCTCGCTGGGCAGAGGGGGAGCAGCGTCGGGCTCGTCCTCGCTGTGCACCCGGTCGCTCACGATGCCCGAGGTCGTGTTGGAGGACGTCGTGGACACCAGACTGATGCGCTGATCCGTGCGGGAGCCGCGCGTCCTCATGGACAGCTTGCAGCGCGCCGGGTACATGTAGCAGTCACGCAGCACGTTGCGCTCTGTGTGGGCCAACGAGTCAGTGACATTAGTAATCGGATCGTCTTTAGCGTTAGCAGGAGCAGTTAGTAAGCGATACGCACCTTCCTCCTCGCGCCTCTTGGCCTCGGAGACACGCGGCGCTATGGCCATGAAGAACTGATGGGTGTCCGACAGAGAGCTAGCAGGAGCTTGCTCTTGTCGTCGCAGCCGCTGAACAGGGTGAGCTTGCTCGGCTGGTCCACGGCCCGGATCTCGAACTTCTTGCGATCGAAGCCGAGCTTGCCGATGTTGTTCCAGGTGAAGACCTGGGGCTCGCCCTCGTCGGCGTAGACGCGAACGCCCCGGGCGCAATGGCCAGGAGAGCTCGGCCGGGGCCCTGCTCGCTCTTGCTTCGTCGCAGCCGGTAGAGGTGCGCGTTGAGCGGAGCCTCCAGCAGGACGGCCTCGCGGATGTAGGAGAGCTCGGCCTCCTCGCGGCTGAGGCCACGGTTGTTCTTGTGCTGAGTGGCCAGTACCGCCAGGGCGTTCTCCTCCATGCAGATCTGCGCAATTTTCCAATACATTATTAATTTTTTCTAATGAATGTTTAATAAAAGCCACGTATCATCATTATACTCACGTGAGCCGGGAGATACTCGGAGGCCTTGCAGTAGGCCTGGGCCCGTCTGCCATGGCGCTCGTCGTTGTAGTCGCCGAGATCGGCCTGGAGGGCCAGTCCGGCGAGCTGCAGCAGCGGCCCGTAGACCTGGTCCGACTGCAGCGGGTGCTGGCCCTGCCAGCTCTCGATGCCGCCCCCGTGACGCACCACATTGTCGCGCAGCTGCAGGTAATAGTGATGGCGGGTCGTCTCATCGCTCAGCAGTAGCGGCGTGTCCACGTAGTAGCGCACGCGAAAGTATAGGACGAAGGCCGGACGTCCGGTGCTGTCCAAACCCTATGTAAGCATAATAGAACGAACAAATTTGAGAGTTGGCTCGCTTTACATTATATTTTGTGTGTAGGCTCGAAAATCGTCGTTGTCGGGGGGCCTCGACATTGGGATGCTGCTGCTGCTAAGAAGAAGAAGAAGAAGCCCAGCAGCACAGCCACCCAAAGCTATAATATAATCCGATTCGTTTCGCGTGATTCGAAATTGCCGAGTGTGTGGCGACCGGCAGCGGCGCATCGTTCGTCGTCCTCGTCGTCGTCGCAGCACACGCAACAACAAAAAAGAAGTCAAGCTATATAACTTGTTCTCGAGGCTACCGGTGTTACGCCCATCTTTCAAAAAGCTGACTCGGCTTTTCGAGAGAGAGAGAGAGAGAGAGAGAGATGAGCAATTGGCTTTTTGCTCTTTTAATCCTCTGCTGCTGCTGGCCCAAGCAGCAAACTTATTACGGTCCGTGCAGAGTCGTCGCGCGCGCGAAGAGGCGAGAGCGAAGAGAGGAAGAGATTATACTGCCATGCCTGCCTCTGCTATATAGCTGCCGAGTGAATGCAATCAGATTGTGACAGGAGATGCAGGAGATGCACATTCCGAAAGTTTATAACGTGACGTTCGAGCGAGCCGGGGCTATATTACTATATATAATAATAATATATATGAATAAGAAGCGCGTCAACGCTGGCTGCTTGGCGCGCGCGCGCGCATAACTCCGAAGGCGATACACGGGGCTTTTGTCCGCACACACGCGGCACGCAGCCAGGCAGTAAGTATGTAGATTCTCGGAGTCGAGAGAGAAATTCCAGTGGCTCGAGATCATGTTTATTTTTTCGCCGGATCCCCGTATTATAATATATATATCGCGCGAGTCCATAATATTACGACTCCCAAAATTGATTTTCGCAATGAATTTTTATGCGTGCCTTCTTTTTTTCATAGTATATACGCAATATTGTGCGTGTCCGCACGAGATATATACCTACGTATAAACAAAGCGAGAGTTGACGAAAAACTGACTGCACAGACGAATCTGGCCTCCTCGACGACGAATTATACTATAGTCGTACGACTTCTTCTCGTTCGCAATTCGTGCGAGAGTCTCGATCCGCATCTCACCGAGGAAAAAACAAAAATTCGTATACACAATAAATCACCGAGCGCTAACGGAGCGTGCGACAAAAACAACGTGTTTTAGAGACGCGACGACTAATGCCGCAGAGAGTGCACAAGCCGTGTGCAGTGAGCGCAGTGCGAGGAGAGAAAGAGAGAGAGAAAAATAAGAAATATCCTACCGGCTTCGATTTGCACTGTTGGCAAATTAGATATGTGTGTGTGTGTATGTGTGCGGCCCCGGCTTATACGTATGTTATATATAGTAGTTGCGAGTTGCAATTTCGTCGAGCATATATATAAGGACCCATGCATGTATGAATATTAAATAAGCAAGAGCGGAATTACAGTCGGGGCCAGATTATACGAAATAGCATTTGTGTCCGAGACCGAGAGTAACAGAGAGAGGGAGAGAGAGACAGAGACATTTTTTTATTCGTTTGGACCAGCCCGCGTAATATTTTTAAAACTGTCTGCGAGCGCTTACTCTGCCGTACGCAGAGTGTCCTTTGTAACTCGTACGTGTACTGCGATTCGATACAAATGAAAAATAACCCGTGGCGTGGATAATAATTGCGTGCGAGTCTTGATCTACATCATTACTACTTTTTTTCATTTTATTTTTTTCAATCCAAACTCAAGGCTAGTACGATGCATATAATTTCAGCTGCAGTAACGCACAGCTATATACTTTCGATCTATAAATTGCAAAAATCGACGCCACATCGAAATATTTACAAGTCGCGCATGCAATGAAATTAATAATATCTTCTATTAATACGAAAGTCCAAAGTCACGGCGAGGTGAGTTTAATTAAAATTTCTTTCGATACGATGAATGACGAATAACGTCGAGCCCCCGAGGCGCGAAATACGATACCACGATGTAGACGACTTACGCTAAAATTGTAGTAAATACTTACGTAGGTATGCGAACTCCTCCAGTTTTTGGGCGCGTATTTGCTTAGCTTACTCTCTGGATCGACGAACAAATATTCTCCGTCTGGAAAAATAAAGCAATATATTTAGTATAAGACATGGTTGGCAATATGTGCATGTGAAATGTGCTGTTCATCATAGTTTCAGTATATATTATAGAAGGTACATTCGGAATACTGTAAGAGGGTTTACGTGCATATCCACACCTGTATATATACGTAATGGCTTTGGAGTTGTCAATGAAAAATCGGAGCTAAAAAGCTGTACGTTGGTGCGATAGAGCGAGACGCGCGCGAGGAGAGAAATGCCATTATAGGTATAGACGAGCGCCGAGATAATGTACTTATAAATATTGCCCAGCTGGTCTGACTCTCTGCAGGGCTCGGCCTTATACATTATATATAGACAGCGTGTGCATAGGATATTATTACGAGGAGCATAAACTGCAAAGAGAAACAACAGCTCCGCAGAGCGACTCTCGGGCCTACATAAGTAGTGCACAGAGTCTCGAGAATATAAGGCTGCGAGATGTGTGTGCTGTGCTGTGCTGTGCTTGCGCGTGCTCTCGAGCTGTCCAACCCATTGGTTAGATATAGCCAAAGAGGCACCTGTGTTACCCGGGCGAATATATAACTCAGCCATTATCGGGGAATGCTGCCGCTCCGGGCTATTTTCGCTCTCTCTCTCTCTTTCTTCCTCGCAGGACGCGCCGAGATCGCTTCGTGTATACTATACACTGGTGCGTGTCTCTCGCGCGCCTATACTCCGCTCGGTTGTATCTCCTGTGCACATACTTTTCTGCGCTATAACTCGCTCCTCCCGAAACGTATCCTATATAGCAGAGAGTACTTATTCCGCAGTCGAACAGTCCATTTTCTCTCTCTCTCGGAAAGGACTTTCGAGGGTGCATCGATCGGTTGAAGAGAAAAAAATGTGTGCGGTAGACGCGACGCGCGACGCGTGCGTTTGCATCGTGGCCCTGTATACTGCAGCAGCGTGTCGAGCGAGCGATCGAGTGCGAGAAAATGAGAAGGACGTCGTGGCTGTGCTGCAGGAGTAGAGTCGGAAGGAGTCTCGGGAAGAACTGCCGAGAGAGCGAGAGAGAAGCAGAGAGAAGCAGAGAGATGGATGGATAAATGCGGATCAAAGAAAAGGCAAAAAAAAAAGGTCGCGAGTATAGACATTCCACAGCGCGAGCTGCGGATCGCCGAACGGAGCAAGCTGCGCGCGATGCACTGCACGCATGCACACGCGAGGCCAGCAGCGGCAGGGCCCGTTCGCCATGGCAGAGAGAAGAGAGTCGGTTTTACGCTCGCTCCATCCTCCAGCCTGTTGTGCTCGGAGTGCGGCGCGCGGTATCACACGCTCACCGTGGCACGAGGCAGGCAGCAACACTCGGCACACAAAAGCCAGCGTGCGAGCCGTGCAGCATCGGCTTATGGCCGCGAGAGAGGGAAAAGAGTCTCATACAAATGACCGAAGCTACCGCGTTACGCACTCATGCGGCTCGTCCGTCGTGCCCCGGCTCAGCAGCACGAGCCGATATAGTAGGGGGGTAAATCACGGCCTACGCAGCATGGAATACCGTAGCCGGTATATGTATGGGTATACACACAAATACTACGGCAGCGTGTATATATATATATATAGGACCCAAAGAGAGCAGAGCAACAAGTCGTAACGGCTGCAGCAGCGCAGCTCGCAGTCGAGGCTCTCCGCGCGATGCAAGAGAGAGAGAGAGAGAGAGAGAAAGAGGGGGCGAGTATATACACTGTGCATGGCGTACACACACAACACCAAAGCAAGGGCTAAGCGCGAGCCGTCGTTTCTCTCTCGCGTCTTTCTCGCGCATTCCACAGGGGCCCGCTGATGCAGCGATAATCGCAATATCGCACATCGTCCTGCCCCCACGCGCCTTATATATACTCTCTCCCTCGCGAAACGCGCGCGCGCGATTCTACCTTCTATATATATCTGCTGCATAGCCCAGCATGGCATAGCGAAGCTGCTACATAGCTTTTGCTGCTGCTGCTGCTGCTGCTGCAATGTGCACAGAGAAAACAGAGAAAAGAGAAAGAGAGAGAAACCAGACATGCAAAATCCGACCGATCGCTATCTCTCTAGCCAACGAATAGACCATTGCGAGGATTGCGCAGACAAGCGCAAAGATCTCGAGCCTCGCGGACTAGTCGGTGGACATACGAAACCTTCCCTGCATACGCGCGCCTGAGCCAAGAGATGGGCCAGCAGCTCAACGAGATGCTGCTGCTGCTGCTGCTGCTGCTCATGCTGTATCTGCGCTAGATCTGCGCGGCGCAAGTCTGACCTGCGACCGTTATTGCTGTGCAGCCATCCTCCTCCTCCTCCTTCTTCTGGCAGACAACCTACGCTATGCGCGGCGTATATAATTCGCAGCTCGAGAGTGCAATCCTCAGCTGCTGCTGCTCCGATCTCAATTCCTCTTTTTTGTGCATTCGTTTTTGGGTTTTCTCGGTTTTTATTTATTGCAAACGCATTTTTTGAGCGTAAATATCTCGGCTTGCGCGTGCGCCGCGAGCTCGAGAAAAAGCTAGAGAGAGAAAGAGAGAACAAGAGGGAACTCGAGGGAGATGGGCCCTGTGCGCTGCTGGTGCACACGCTCAGTGGAATGCACGTCAGGCGGCGGGCGGCGGGGGCACAGAAGCAGCAGCAGCAACACACAAACAGCATAGCATGCGGACGGAGGAGACTGCGGAGAGTCGATGGGTCGAGTCTCGGAGCAACACACAGCACGAGAGAGAAGGACGAGAGAAAGAGGGGGACCCGTCGGACCAGCTAGCCTTGCGGCGCGCGCCAAGCTCGGCGATATATACTCATACTCGTGTGTGTGTATACGAGATCCCAACCGACCGACGGTCTACGAAACGCGGCCACGCTTCGCATTTCTCCGTCCAGCGGCTATATGGGCAGCAGTGGTGTAAGCACGTTGCGTTGCTTGGGCAGCTTAACTCGGGACGATGCGCCGATTTTCAAAAGGACCAACCGTCGCCGCGGCGGCCGCTACGCAGTGCAACCCATCTCGACTCTCAACGCACTGCACTCGATATAAAAAGTGCGCGCGCGCTTGGATCCCGCGAGAGACTCTTCTTTTGAAAAATCCTAACGGCCATTTTGGTCATTGACTCTCGCCGGTACTGCTGTTGCTGCTGCTGGCGGGGTCCCGCGCGAATTCCATAAGAGATCGCGACTCGGGGCCATTTAGCGCACTTCCATTAACACCCCGGTGTTACGGACGCACGACGAGGAACGCGTCGATTCAACGCGTCGATGCTAAACGAATTGTGTATATATATAGCATATCTTGACGAGAGACTCACCTGACAAAATTGCTAGTCCGAAGAGCTCGCAATCTTGCATGCCCTGCTGGCCCAGTAGTTGACATGTTTGCTGGTAGACTTCTTTTACCTTCGATTTGGTCTGCAAAAAAAGAAACACGTAAACACGTTAGAGAAGAAATCGGACAAAAAAGAAAAAAATTGGTTGCGAGCAATCGGGATCGCGAGATAAGATCGAGCGCGAAAGAAGAGAAAAACTCGTGTGCATTTTAGTTTATAATAACGCACGGATCGCAGCGAGCAATAGTTCTGGCGCAGCACGAGCCGCAGCGGCAGCATATACAGCGTAAAATGGAGCGAGAAAGAAAGTCGCGGAAGGCTCGCGCGGTATATATTACTTGTATACGGTATAAACATTCAAACACGCGTATACTCGCCAACACCACGAGTCTGTCTCTGAGCAGTGTCCGAGTTTGTGTACAACTACACCTATTATTACGTATAGGTATCTCGAGCTTCGATGGCTATTAACATTTAAAAATAGAAAAAAAATCAAACGCGCGAGCTATATTATAAAATCTATAATCGAATATCGTCGCGCGTATGCATTACAAAGTGCGCTATATATTGCGGCATGTCTAGAATCGGCCGCCGTCGAATTAACGACATTGTTTAATTGGTGCAGATAAGAGCTCGCGGCTGAGCTTTGTTGTATTTACATCGCGCATATATATGCATCGCCGGATAATAATCGTTTCGAGACCGAGTCCAGCGTCGATTAATTGTGTGTGAGTGTGCAGCTCGAATATAATATATATAGCACTGCGAGTAAATAAGCGAGGCCCGAGAATGCGTATACTATATGAATATTGTGAAGAGAGAGACCGAAAGAGACAGTGAAAGCGTACCACATACCAGAGAGTTTATTTCGAAAACCTGTGCGGCTACCTCAAGTGTGTGTATGCGTGTGTGTACATAAGCGTTTACGAGTATGTGCGCATACACGCTGCTCTCGTATTTATGTATATCACACGCACACGCAACCCATGGGTATACACACAAATCGGCACAGACAAAAGAGCCGAAAATGACGTGAAAAGATAGCATGACAGAGTGCTTCCGATACGCCTTACCGATCACTCGGCAATTATTGCCGTGACTGCATAACTATACGAGAAGTGTATTTATGTATTCAAATACGAACATCGATCTCTGTAGTATATGTGAGAGTCGGTTTGGTCGATAGCACAGGTAAAAATTCCCGTGCCTGGCTGTATATGGAATCAATTCGTACAAGTCGATCTGACGTACACGCACAATCACGCACGAGGATAAGAGTTAATAATAATAATAATAGATGTAAATGTTGTTGTATACTGACCTCGACGATGAAGTAGAAAGGATCACCGGGCAGAGCTCTGATGGCGAGATAGCGGCTAGCGGAGACCAGGGGTTGAAGGCAGGACCGCGCAGCCGTGACAGTACTACCACGCATACTGCATGCTTCATTTCGTCGCTGATACGCCCAGCGTCCTCGCTGCAATCCAAACCATCCAAATCGTTATTATCATTTTTTTTACCGTCGCCCACATCGATTTTCAACGTATTATATTATTATATAGTTATGTAGATCACTCGCGTTATTGTCGCGCGCTCGCGACGTCTAATTAGCTGCTGCTGTGCCTCCGAGCCGCGAGTAGAGCTCGCAATCGAGCTTATCTCGAGCGCCCACCTACGCACATTGTGTGTGCGCGGCGTTATGTGTATCATACGCGGGCGGCGCAAGCGACATTCCAACGAGCGTGTGATAACACCGACGCGGTACGGTGTACCCTCGCGGCTCGCATGTGGCCCCCGCGCGCGCGCGCGATCTCACGAGTGTGTACTGTGTTTGCCTCGCGCGAGCCTATAAGAGCACTTATTATCGCGGCGGAATTATCCAGATATTACGGCGCACTCGCATTCCCCCCGATCATTTCTCGACGTTCGATAACGATCTCGAATATTTTTCATGCAAATCATTGATTTTTCTCGCCGAGCTGTATATGATTTCTGTTATACGATCGCAGTAGCCGTGCAGCCTCACGAAAAATAGACGACCTTGCACGAGATACTCATACACCACGGGTATACAGTTTCCGGTCCCCCTTTAAAAATTAAGCCGATCAGGAAGCGGAAACGCGTACGATTGTTTCCTCGGGCTCGTGTCTAGTACATAATGCTGCTCCCCTGTGACCGCACAACTGCTTCCACTGTACTACTGCCTATTTTCCACCGTGTGCCTGGCCTTGAGGGATGTATGGCCTCGGATCGTCGCAAACATCCATTATAATGTAAATATGTGTTTTCCGTGTAGCGCGTAGTATACGCGGAATCGCGGAGAGAGACACACACGCTGCGTACAACACATTCCGATCCGCGGCTCTCGGCCAAATTGGAATTATGACCGATAGCCGCGCGTGTGAGTCGGTGTGACCTAAGCGGGCGCGCACACGCTCCTTACGCATTACTCGCGGTTTTAATCGATGCCGTTTTTCAATTATGCCGAATATTTGCGACCTGACTCGACGACGTGACTCGACGTATAGATAAACTATAGGTAATATAGGCGTCGTGCATTTAATTCGATAACAGTTTTTCCCATAGTATGCGTAACTTCTTTTATATTACGGAGTGAAACGTCATCTACACGTGCGTGCGCAGATCGAAGAATATGTAGTATAAATAGCTAAATATCATAATATATAATGGCGATAGAGTAATGAGAATGATAAATACACAATCGCCACCATAATTACCAACTCCAAAAACTTGAAAAATTAAACCTATACACCCAATAGTGTTACCTATTTTGGCTTTGAGTTTCTACTCAGAACAGGGCCGTGCTGGTTTTTAAAACATCGCGCCCACCTCGAATCAAAACACTATTGGAGACTGACTTTTCTATCTAGTGGGGGTGAAGTTTAGAATCTTTTACGTGAGCGCCGTCTACTGCACAATGCACATGTTCAAAACGAGCGAGTTAACGAAATTTAGGCTCGATTCGGAGCAAAGTATAGGTACGCTCGATGCGCAAGCCGCGTGCGATGTCGTACTCTGTATCATCTCTGCTGCATCTCTCTTGTGCATGTGTACGTGTTGTTCGTGTGGAAATCTCAACGTAAAACGACACGTGTTTCATACACAGCTCGTAGATCGTCGTATACCAGTTGTATCGCGACGACCGACGCTGCAGTGATTTTCATAAAAAACAGTGAACATATCTTGATTAACATTGAATCGCCGCTACACTTCGCTATAAAGCACAAGATCAGTGAGACGGTTAAATTGCTTCTGGAAGGAGGCGCCAACCCAAATTTGGCCAACAAAAACGGATTGATACCTGTGCACGTTGTCTGCACGCAAGACCGCGAAGGTAGACGATTGATGGATACGATATTCGTTCATAGCAGAGATCAATATCGGCCGGTGCAGGTAAACGCCCGGACTACTTTGGGCAATATACCGCTACACTTGGCACTGAAGAACGGCCACAAAGACTTGGCCCTATTGCTACTGAGAAATGGCGCCGACCCGAATCAAGCCAACAACGAGGGATCGACTTCTTTGCACATTATTTGCCAGAAAAAATACAGTAAAGATTTTGTGAAGCTGTTCTTTGATGTCAACGTCAAAATTTAGCAGGAGATGCAGATCAATGCTCAGGACAAGTTAGGTAATGCACCATTGTACTTGGCTCTGGATTGGCTTACCATCGGTAGCATAATCTCCGCAAGACCAAATCTCAATCAATCTCAAAGATCAAAATTCCACACGCGGTCGATGTACTCTTGGATCGTGGGGCCGACTCGTCTAACTTCGTTTTCCTGACTGAAGGTTCCTCAACCAGTAGACCTCAACCGTTCAAATTCTCAACTAATTTTAAATTGAATTTAGCATCTCGCGCTATGATCGTCGTCGAGAGTCTCATCAAAAAGGATACGAATTGAACCGAGAGAACGCCTTCGTGATTCTGAATTTGTTCGCTCAGCAAAATATGTTCGTTGAAAAGGGTGATCCTCGCAAATATGATTTCCAAAACCAAATAATCGAGAAAATTGCGAAAAAATTGATGATAAAGACAAATCTGTCGCTTTACGACCTACTCCTGTTACGACCCGAAGAGGCGGCAAAACGACTGACATTTTGGGACTACTACGAATTCTCGATTAGTAATCCCCTGATTGCGACTTCCGACAGATCTTGTGAAGTGTTTCTGTGTGAGAAACCATCGAGAGAATTTTTCCAGTGGTGGGCCCTGATTGTTACACGGGGCTGACGCGCTACCGACTGCCGATCGAAGTTTGTGAAATGATCATCGATGAATCATTCATGAACAAAAACTTATGGAATATTTGTTTGGCAGTTTCCAAATGAAGCTCATCATATCCAAAATGATAATTCAGTATTTTTTCAATGTCTAGTGTTTATTAATATTGTATAGTTTTCATATAACATTCAAATAAATAAATTTAAAAAATAAAGTAATAGATTTCAAATGATGTATTCATTATTACCTCATGCGAATAAAAGTTATCAATTACAGAAATCACAAATATATTTGAAAAAAAAAGTATCTTACATTTCAATCGAAAAAGTTCTAGAATTCGCAAAAAACTCCAATTTTCCTTACTCCACTCGAATTCGATGATGTCGGGTTAAAGTCGAGTAAAGCTCGAAAAATCGAGTTCTCGCACACCCCTAGAGTATACAAATACACACGAGCACATTTTACGCACGTATACGCGATATATGTGAGTTTACACTCAAAAATCTGCTTCCTTTTGCCCAGGCCACATACACATAGAGAGAGAAAGAGAGAGAGAGAGGAGAGAGAGAGAGAGGCCAGCTATACTCTCGAAGGACGCCCGCATTCCATCCCATCCAACGCTGCGGCGTCTGCGTCCGTCTGTCCGTTCGACTGTATATATATACACACATTTATATATACGAATAACATCGTATGTGTGTATAGGTACACGTTACGCCCACTTATACACACAGACGCGCACACGTATATAATATAAGCTAACGCACACGCCGGGGCAAATACACGCTTTCAGCTCTCTCTCTCTTCTTCTCTTCTCTCTCTCTCTCTCTCTCTCTCTCTCTCGTACCTATATAAATTGGCCGAGAAAAAGAGAGCTTTGGACACCTTTTCAAGTCTATTTGGGAAAATCACGGACGAGCGACTTATTTATAATGAAGGTACAAAAAAAGTTTGCCATAGAACGCGAACGACTTCGGAAGCTAAACTTATAATTACCGAATCGAGATGATAAAAACATATTAATTGCTTCGTTCTCATAGAAATATTATGCGAGCAAATACTTTGCTGCTGGCTGCATATCTCTTACGAGATTATAGCTTTATACAAATTTTTTGCCTCGCATAGAAGAATACGTGCGAGTACATAGATTGTTTCGAAATTAAGATGTAGCAGCTAAGCTACGCAGCAGCTTTTAGTAAGAATTTGAATGCTGAGAATGAAGCGTCTCGAGTACACAGGAACCGATCGACTACGACATGATTCGGAAAGGTCGCATTGTTATATCGCTTCCACGATGACTTTTTTAAGGAATGCCTTACGGTATACTCTAATATTTCCTCCCGCATATACGCATAGCTGTGTATTTTCTCGTTAATTTCAAACGCGCGACGCGATTACTCAAGTGTCGGTGTAGTGGCGGCGAGCGGTGACGGTGGCGGCAAGAGACAAATCTCATTTTGACGAGAGACACACAGAGAGGAGAAAAGGAACTGGATATGAAAGTATATTTTCCCAAGGAGTTTTTGCGCGTAGGCGAGAGAGAGAGAGAAACACGAATCGATTTTCAGCTTTAATAAATATAACTCGAGTTTCGACGACGCTGCACGTACACGTTCTCTCTCATTTCTCTTTCGCCTTTTTTTACTTTTCTTTGTTGCGTACGATTAGATATTTGAAATATTTGTCGCGCGCCGTTGCCGCCGTCTATATCGATATGACATACGATATGGATTATAAATAGCGACCGGTGCGAGAGTGTATTACATAGCTGCGAGAATGGCCATCAAAGGCTTCGCTGCGATAATTAACAAGCGAGTAAACACGAGATCGATCGGCAGATAAAAGTTCAATTAATCGCGCTTTATTATACGGGCTCTGACTCGCTCGCTCGTCCATTTTACTGCGCTATGCCGGCTCGCGAGTACACAGACAATGAAATTTACTACTGCGGCCGCATAACAGTTCGCGCGTACAGAGAGTCACGTCTCGAGGAAGTAACAACACGGGTAGATAGTAATATTTTCGTCCTGCACCCGAAGCGCGATATCCGCGCGAGCTACTCGTTGATTAAGTTTCGCGATATATACAACGACGTCGAGTGCACACGTGTTTTTCTCACAATTATACGCCGCCGCCACCGATCAATCAACCAGATTCCATTCGTCGTAAAAGTTGTCGATCCACCTACTCGACGACGCGACGCTTTTATACATTATAATGTAACTCGCGAGCGCGCCTCGTGACTTTCCCACTTTTTGCCGGCAGTCACGGTCTCTCGTGTAAGTAATGCGCTCGTACACATAAATATACAAAAATACGGCACGCACGTCGATATCCAATGGATGGCATTTCTGATATCGCGACAGAGAGATTCTACATACTCCCGCAACGTTGCTTTATACGTGCATGTGTGTGTGTGTGTATTTGTAATCGGTGTGTACCGAGAGCACGAGGCGCGCGTGACGATCACCGCAGCAGCAGCAGAGAACGAGCTGTTGGTGTAGCAGAAAGAGAGACGAAAATTTGCAGTCGTCGTCGTCGTCGGCCGTGATCTGTGCTCAAGCGCGTGTTTGAGCCCGAGTGTGTGTAAATATGTGTGTGTGTGTGTGTATAATGCAGGAATGCGGATGGAAACTGCACGCGAGAGAAACTTGTTAGGAAATAAGCGCGCGCTCGTGCCGTGTAGCCAGCAGCAGCAGCCTCGATGGCTGCGCGCCGCGCGGATCTCGTATTATATACTACTACTACTACTATAATATACGCGAGCGCGTGCTAAACTTTCGATCCGCGGCGCGAGGACGGAATGTAAGCGACGTACGTACGTACCTAAGCTGCTCCGACTATGTAGATCGGTACCACTGACACGCTCTCGAAGTACGGCACGTCGGAGCGAGCAAATACACACAAACGTGACGAAATTATTATCGCAAGCGTCTGTGTACTGTACTGTATGTATAACGCGAATCCCCCGAAATTATCACGGCTCGCGGTCGGCCATGTGCGGCCACGAAACGGTACATATACACGTATAGTGCGTCACTCTCGATGTATTCGCGCGATCGGTATTATATATACGCTGCTGGCCTACCAAGCACCGAGCTGTATTTTCGGCGAATTCGTGATCGCGATCTTTGCCGCTGGCATGCGGTAAGACGCGCCGTGTAAATAAGTAAATATGAATACGCGAAGCGAGCGAGCGACGTTATATCGAGAAAGAGAGAGAGAGAGAGAGATACCGATTGCGCACGTTGCGGTTAGTCCTCGAGTCACGCAAAAAATCGGCATGGATCGGTACGCGCGGCGGCGGCTATTCTCGATCGAATGTAAATAACATGAATTATGTCAGCGTCGATCCTTTCATTGTAGCTCCCTCACGGTTTACAACCGAAAAAGAAGCTGCTGATCGAGGCGATTCAAGGGTGCAGAACTCATTTTACACATACGTCCTGAATATGATGTGGAATACGCTAAAGTGCGTGCATAATGTAAATCCCAGGCAGAAAATCGGTACAACACTAGGAACGATCGTACGATTTCTGAGCTGCGTGTCTGTACTCGGGCATCGGAATAATGCTTTTTTAAGCTATTGCTCATTGTCGCGGAATTGCGCGTATACGGCGGCAGCACAGATACACACACTTGGCAGAGGAGGCCGCGCGCGAAACTCGCTGCTATGCGTGCTCCTGCGAGTTTACCATGACTCCTATATAGTGCTATATAGTAGTAGTCTGTCTGTAGTATTAAGTATACAGCCGTGCGGATGGTGCGCGCATGCGCTCTCCCATTGCCGATTCTCAACTCCGCGAACGGCGAATCGTACACAAGCGAAACTCCGAATACTCGTAGGCAACAGGCCGCGCGGCAACAGGCAGCAGCAGCAGCAGCAGCAGCTCTGGAATGCGTTTCCTCCCACCATGGCTCGACGCGCGGCGTACATATATGTATACCATACAATATACTACATCAAGCGCACAAGGAGGCAAGCAGTCACCGCTGCTTGTATGTGTGCAGGCACGGATTTACGAATGCCATGAGCAGCAGCGAGTATCGTACGATCGTCAAGGATCTGCGGAATTCCTGCGGGATAACGCGCGGCGGACTGTAGTACGCGGGTGCAGCTCCGGAGTGAACTCGATTGCCGAAACGAATCGCGTGTATAGAAGTCTACGTTGTACGCGGGACGAATCGAGCTTAAGAAAGAGTCGCTACGATATTTAAAAAAAAAAAAACTTACCCCTGTTCAAGTGCGATCGCGCGAGATATGCTTGATCGGAGCTAGCAGCGAAGTAATCTCGGTTGATCTCGTCCGAAAAACTGAACGCACCCCTCGTCGATCGATTTTTTTGGTCACTTAATCGACACTCACACAATTGCAATACAATAATAATGCACATACACACGAGCACGTAAGAAACTGCACACTATCTCACAGCTCACGCGGGCACACTCGTAGTAGTAGTAGATGTTTCGAACTGCACATGTCTTTTCTCTGTTATAGACACGCGCCGACGACGACGACGACGACAACAACTGCAGCCGCTGCACACGAGACTATTATTAACTGCTGCACAGGACACCGTGCAAATTAGTAGTAACTGTTGGGACTGCAGCAGCAGCAGCAGCTCGTGAGCTCACTGTCCGCGACAGACAGACCTGTTGCCGCGGAAGACAAACAAAGACGGGGATCCTTCGATCCTTGATATATTATAATAAAGAACACAAGCACTTATGAACGCTGCAGAACTGCGGCGGAACACTCGCGAATTATTTTCTCGCGGCAGTTACAATGCACCTTCTTAGAATTTCAAATATGAAAAATACCATACAGGCCCAGCCACGCACTCGGTATGTGTATGGTTACTCACGATCGTCGATAGTATATTCGACGAACGGTACGACGAAGACGACGACACGTAAGATTTTTCGGTCGGCACATCCGCAGACTCACTCACTGTACACCTATATTATATACGTGCGGAGCGAGCGAGAGAGAGAGAGAGAGAGGCAGGCAGGCAGGCACACTTGGCACTCGCACACGCAGTTCGGAGCGCAAAGACGCGCGACCGGCAGGTAGACTGGCGAGTAGCGACTACGGTGCCTCGCGTTTCGCGCTGCCCAATACGCTGTGCTTCTCTCTCTCTCTTCTCGCTCGGCTCAGCGCTGAGCGCGCCTTCTCCTTCGGCATATTCGCGTATAGTATAGTATACACACGTACAAATACACACACATACATAGACCGTAGTGTCTCGCGGCTGCTGAACACGAACCAGCCACAGCAGCGATCAAGCCCCTCCGCAACTCTCTTTCTCTCTCTCTCGCTTACGCTCTCGACTCAGGTAGATCTGCAACACATACACACACATACTATAGAGAACAGAACGTCTCTCTCGTCGGCCTGTGCACACGCTCTCCCACCCAAGTAACGTCTCTCCCTCACTATATGTGATCTCTCTCTGTGCAGCACATTCCTGGCTCACTCTCGCATGCCAACGACGAGCCGACTTGCCGCCAAGCGCTAATACCTATACTACTATATACTATTATTATTACTATATATATACTATCTTCTACACACATATATACGGACGGACTATATATCTTGGCACACGAGCAGCAGCAGCAGCAGCAGCAGCAGCAGCAGCAGCAGCAGCAGCACTGAAAATGCCTTCGATGCTACTCTACTCCTTTAATGCGCTGCACTTTCTTGCTCGGGTCCACAGCTGCAGCTACATCGTCGGAGGTTCCTTCCACGCGCTTATCATGCTGCTTATATAGCTGTATGCATACAGACGCATGGCACCGCAGACGAACGACGCGTAAATATTATTGTATGTCTCTGGCTGCGAGAGTCGTGCGGCGCTGCTCCGATGTTTCTGATGCGCGATCCGCAGTCATCGATGCAGATTTTCCGTGCTTCTTGGTGGTTATGAGCGCGCGGCTCGCCGCAATCGACGGTCACTGATCGGTTGCGAATGTATCGTATACGCATATTTTCCATGCCGAACTTGTCTATCGTACTTGCCTATAATGCTACACAATGCCAGAGGGTTTGTGCTCCCACGGCGGAGTTTGTTTGTTTACATTTAATACGAGAACACCTCGCCGTTCTACGACCGTGTTTATCGTCGTTATTTTGGGACGTAACGAGTTCAATAATAGGTATTTCCAATGAAACGCTTTTGGCCAATCGATTTGGAAACCAAACCACACAAAATTGTATTCGTTCTAAGTTATGATAACAATATATTTTTAAACGTTGATATTTGAATTTTTAGAAAAACTTTTCATAGTAATGTCAGATAACTAGACAATAGTAGAAATTTGGTGTTCTAGTCATTTCATAAATTTCGTATAAGATGAGAACAAAGAGACATTTGGGGATCAAAAGAATTTGGTTAGACACCAAAAATCAGTCCTAAGAGGCCGCAAAGATTGTGCATTCGACAAATGCGAGCAGACATTTAGAATTGAAAGCGGTTTGATAAAGCATCAAGTAATAGACCACGAATTCCGCAAATATATCGCAAACAACGAGAGCAAAAAGAAATCGAAGCCTAAATCGAATTCGATCAGAAAAGGAAAAAAAGTCCAGAAAGTTCGCAATGACAATCTTTCCGACCGGTGCTATAATTGTCTAGTTTGCAGATATAATCGATATTTGTCGAAAAAAAAAGTTGGGACAATGGCAAAAAACTTGTGACTCACAATGTGTGAAAGTGAAGACATTTCAAGCGATTTTTCTTAACAAATCGCCGACATGAACAGTTGCATATAATATCATGTAAGATGATAATCAATCTTTTAGAAAATATAAATGTTTTATTTATACAAATGACTCGAACTTTTTTTCAGTAAATAACTTGTACTTTATTGATGAACTAAGCATATGTGTTCATGATTTTCTTGACAAGTGCGAAAAATGATACTGTAAATTTTTAAAATAAAAATTTTATCAATATGATTGTGTCTTACCTCAAACTTTGTGCTACCTAACAATACATCTTGGTTAGTTCTATAGTGTTGGTATTATATTTTTATACCAGACAAAATTTCAAGAAACGAAATTATGAGTTTTAGCAACTTTGGTTACAATCTTGGTGCCAGTGAAAGATCTAGGTATCAAGATCTTGGAGCTGTCGCTTTTAATCCTCGAGCTCGAAAAAATTGCTTTATGAGTAGTACTTCATTCTGTTGGTTAAAAACCATAATGATAAGTTCGTTATTAAACACTAACAAACTCGCATGAAAAACAAAAAAAAAGCTCTACAAGTTAATCACATTAGAAATTCTTCAGAAAAAGAAAAGTGCTACTGATTACTATACATCCAGAATTGTTAGTTTTTTTTAATGAAAAATATGTTTTTTATTGAACATTATATAAGCTACAAAGGCCATAAACATAAGTAAAAAACGCCATAGTATTAAATGCTTAATTTTAGTACACAGTTGTGATTTTCTTTTAAGCTCTATGCAGAATAATCAGATTAGACTCCGGGATTGTTAGTAAGGACACCTGAATCGTGCTTATATATTCCAATAACTTTGCTTTTTTACTTTCGATTTCTGAAAAAATGTGGACATGCGCCATCTACCGATGACTTGGGCATTAATTAGCGTTCATATCGATTATAACAAGGCTGACTGACGTCTCAGAGGATACTTACAACATAATTTTAATAAGATAATTGTGATTATAGCATAGGTCTGTTCCTCGACTCTGTATATTTTTTATTACGTAACAGTAGACAACTTTGGTCTCGAGAACTTTCTACTCAAGCTAGCTCTGTGGATCAACTAGAAAACGAGTTTTCGAACCAGGCATTATAATTCTCTAAATGATAATGAGCTTAGGAATAAAAAAATCAAAAATAATTTTTATAATTTATTTATTTGTATGATATGAAAAATCTACAAAATTAAATTACAACAGAAATTAAAAAGTACCGCAGTAAAGCGTATCTCTATCATGAGTTCAGGTCTGCATAAATACCAAGCCAATATGCCATAAATCTTCGTTCATGAACGAAATATATCGATAATCATTTTACATTATCACGATTGGAAACTAGTACTCGTCAGTATCAGAAAAAAATCGAGTACCCACGAGGGATCGAAAAAGCTGGGCATGTAATTATTTCCAGCTTTAACTATTGGGAAGAAATGTGAGCCTTCAAAATGGCCTTTTCAATAGCTGGTCCTATGCTTTTAGTATAGAGATTTTGGCTATTAGAACGGCCACTCGAGCTCTCACGTTGCTTCACTATCGAAGAACTGACATGAGCGGGTCACTTTTTTCCGCGTCGCTCAGATTGCTGTTCGCCAAGTAAATACGCCATAAATCTTCCCTCCTAAATGACTCATCGATGATTTTTTCACAGCAGAGAATCGGCAGCCGATTGCGCGTCAGCTCCAAGAATGAATTCAGTGCCCATTGCCGGAAAACTCCTCTAGATAGTTTCTCGCATAGATGCTCAACGCAAGCGTCACGAAAATATCTTCTAAATAAATAGAATTCTCGCGAGTGCCCCAACGTATAGTAGTCCTCAAATGTAAGCAATTTTTCTGCCTCTTCAAATCGTAACTTCACCACTTCATCGAGCGACAGACTCGGATTGACCATTATCCTTGTTGCTTCTCTATCAAACCCGTCGTGATAGAACACGCCATCTCTCCAAAATTCATCAAAAATTTGCAATCTGATGTCATATTTGTAATTGGCAAACACTTTTATGATTGTCAGGGCGGCATCTCGGTCCAGTTCATATCCTTTATCCTCAAGAAGTTCGACAATGGCCAGAGTACCAGACATCAGTCTCAATTTATAAAAATGCTCAAGAAACGGGTCCGTGTTATATGCCTGAACAAAGTAACTCGCAGCGGGATACGCGAAGCTAGACAGATCAGCGCCACGATCCAATAGATACTTGACCCCGTTCAATAGAACATGGACCACAGCTAATTGCAGCGGACTCCGCTTCAATTCGTCCCGGGCGTCGATCTCTATCGTCTGTTGGATTTCGTCGCAGATTTGGAAGAATTTCTCCACAAAACCATCGTCGTCTTCTCTCTGGCAAATAAAATGCAGAGGAGTCATTCCCTCCGCATTGGCTGAATTAGGATCGGCGCCTCTTCTTAGCAGCAATTCGGCCACATTCTTCTTGCCTTTGTCCAGTGCCAAGTGCAACGGTGTGTTCCCATCATTGTCCCGGGCGTCGATCTCTATCGTCTGCTGGATTTCGTCGATGATCTTGAAGAACTGTTCCGCCATGTCCTGGCTCTGATATCTGCAAATATTGTGCAGAGGAGTGCACCCCGATGCATCAGTCAAATTGGGATCGACGCCGTTTCTCAACAGAACTTCGGCCATCTGTACATTACGGCGACTGGACAAAGCCCAGACCAGTGCTGTCCGGTCCTTCTCGTCTCTGGCGTTGACCTGCCACGGCTGATTGAATTCGTCGTTGATCTCGAAAAATATCTTGGCCAAGTCAACACCGTCGCCGGCGGTTTCCAAACAAATAACGCGGAGAGGCGTTGATTCACCCTGGTTACAAGCCAAATTCAGCCGCCTATTTTTCGCGGCATATCTCAGCAGCACTCGGACAATCTGTTTTTTACAGCCTGTTTTATTGCGCAGAGCATAATGTAATGGCGTTCGACCCCCCTTATCCTCGATGTCGACCTGCACCGGTTTATTAATTTCTTCGTTGATCTTGAAAAACATCTCTAGCAAGTTATGACCTTTGCCTTTCCGGCAAATGTAGTGCAACGGCGTAAGTCCCTCCTTATCGGCTAAATTGGGGTTGGCGCCTCTTCTCAACAGTGCTTTGGTTGTCTGCTTTTTGCAGCCGAATCGTACAGCCCAGTGTAGCGGTGTCCGGCCCTTCTTGTCCAGAGCATCAATCTGTATCACCTGATCGACTTCTTCGGCGATGTTGAGGAGTAGCTCGGCCAAATCGTCGCGCCGTCCATAACATGCCGCATGCAGAGGTGTGAACCCTTTGAACACCAAGTTCGAATTGGCGCCATTTCTCAGCAACGTTTTGACCGCCTTTCTGTGGCCCCACTCGAGAGCTAAGTGTAGTGGCGGACTAAAATTTAATATTGCGTTCAGGCAATCGGGATCCTGGCCGAACTCGAGGAATTTTTCGATGACAGCGACTTGACCAGACACGCAGGCCACGTGAAAATGGGTGAGTCCGTCGTGATCGGTGTAATTCACGTCGAATCTGTTGTAAATGTCAAAAAGATCACGGGCTAGATCGTGGCGCGAGAATCTAAAAACAGAATGAAGGGCTGTGGTACGATTCAACGATGGCTTGCCGTCTTCATCGACTTTGGGCTCGTCTTTGTAGCCGCTGCGAGCCACGAACTCGACCAATCGTTTTCCTGCACCATAAGCTTGCAGGTCTCCATAAACGGCTGCTGCGGACACTATGAGGAGGCGATCGATTTCTTCCCGTGCAAAAATGTCTCGCAGATTCGGAAGTTGGCCCTTCCAATCGCTGATCACGGAGTCGAGTTGATCGAGAAATTTTTGTAGATTTTCTTCGGTCTTCCAATTGACCTTTTCACGCATATTCTTCAACGTAACAACATCAAGGTCGTTGCCTTCGCCGTGGAAACTTGAATCGGATTTTTCGTCGGACATTATTCTGTTCATTTACACATACACGCACACTCATCGCTTATAATTTAAAATATTAATTTTTTTTTTACACCACTTGCTGCCGTCGATGCGATATCTTCGTTGGTATTTACGTTGCGGCGTCTTGATGTGGACCTACGTATACAAGCTCTAAGAGATCTACATATAGAGAGAATAATAAAGACATGAGCGAAGCTAAAAGAGAAAGTAATGCGAGATATTAATTGTAGTAAGAGACACGTTCAATTCGATAACGATTAGAAAGCGATTAAATCCAGCGTAGTTGGGGTCACTCGTGGATGATACACAGGTGTCAATAATACTAATAGCTTACAGCTAGGTATAGGTGTTGCCCCTACTCCGCTGGATTTGATCGCCTTCTAATCGTTACCGAATCGAGCTACATCAACTATAGAATAAATTTCATTTGACGGCGAGATGTGTGTTAGATAGGCTTCAATGATACCAATAGTACCCAGGATAGCATAGTACTTTTTTCTTTTACTTTTTTCTCGTGAGTCAGATCTTATGTCATACAAGTGTACTTTTCCGATTTTCTTACACGTAGATAAGACGAGTCTGTAAAGTTTAATGTGGAACAAAGTTACAATACTTGACGTAATAAAATTAAGTGGTTGTTGTGAAAATTACCCTCCTAAAAATGTCAAAAATCCAAAAATCACTATAGAAAAATTAATTTTAATCTTATGAGCTTTTCAATCTTTCACCTTCGAACAAATACATCGAAAAGTTTATGGTAATAGCTACTCAACTTTTTGGTACCAACAACTGACTAAGTTATAAGTCAACTCGAAAGAGATGCATAAAGAGAAGCGTTATCAAATAGAAGCTACTGCTGCTACTTATTGAGAAACGTCACTTCGACTTTTTCAGAAGTTATGCTTCCACCTTTATATTGTATATACGAAGATGCAACGATTTGTGCATCGTTGCTCTACGCTCGATTGAAAAGAAAACACCTGGGTGAAAATACGTATACTTGCACTTGTATGGTATTTATAATAACACAAGATTTAGCTAGTCTCATTTGGAACCGAAAGACGATGATTCTGTTTCATAATTTACAATTCTGTACTTGATATCCAATGGTTGATGCGAGAAATATTTCTCCACGTTAGATTTTGAACAGAGAAAAACTGTCTGAATGAAATACTGAGTGGATACTAGTAAAAAAGAGTAAGGGTTCAAAGAAAACTACAAAAAATACAGTCTTCGAACTTCAGTGTTCTATCGATACACTTTTACCAGTATAATTCAGAGATATTCTCAATAGAAAAAAAATATTAATCATTGAAGAAGTGCAATTTCACACCAAGCGTAGAATGAAAATGAAAAACTTTAAATTTCAATCGTGTAACTAAATAATAACATAAAATTATTTTGTAAGGTGAAAAATTAAAAAAAGAAGAAACTAAAAAAACTAAAATAGTAATTTATTTTTCACTTGTGATTGAATTTATTGGTTTTTCTGCGAGAAATAGGGGTGTGTGAGTACTCGATTAAAGTCGATTTATCAAGTACTTGTCATGTTTTCGAGTTTCAGCTAAGTAAATGATGCATTAATAAAATTATGAATGTCCCCGTTGCATGAGTATGCTTTTCAGTGTTACTTACTCGCAGCATTGAAATTTTTATAATTTTTCTATGTGGAAGCTATGTGATGAACTCGAAAATGATTTTTTAATCAGATATCGTAGGACAATTTGATTTACACATTTGAAAACTAGATTGAGTGGCCAATACATACATGTGTGTGTATCTGTTATCATTTCAGTTTCTTGGCATTTTCCCTCCCAAATAATTCTGTCCGGCAAGTGACTTTAAACTGTTAATATCGCAAAAGCTTTTTAATCAATATGAGAATGAATAAGTGATTTACATGGAAATCAGAGGCTAATATAAGGCTATTTATCACCACTAATGAGAGAGCATTTGGATATAAAAAAATTTAACTTTCTGTGTGCAATTAATTGAAAAATTAGCATTTATTACAATAATCGAGAAATACTAAAAAAATTCATTTTAACTCTTTGAAGTACTTGGTTTTAAAAGACCACAAAAAATACCTCAAATAATTGCCAAGCTAGAATTTTGTCACAGCTTAAAGATACGCGAACAGTATACAAATAGATAAATTTTAAACTTAACTGTAAACAATACGGTTATAAACAGTCATTACAGTGCCTCTTGAACACTGAGCATGTTTCTGGCCAAACAAATTATAGTAAGAGTTTTGTATTTAACGACACAAGACATAATACCAAAAGATAAATTTTACTTATTAATTTTCCATGGCATTAAGTAGAAAGATTTATTGGTTACTATACAGAAACCAAAATGGATATTAGTAAGAAAAAGTCAGGGGTAGTTTGTGATATATGTCAGGAGTCATTTTCACATAAAAGAAGCATGATAAGACACCGAAAAATAGTTCACAGTAATCGCAAAGATTTCGCATGTGACAAGTGCGAGAAGAAATTTGGAGATCGAAGCAATTTGATGAAACATTTAAAGACAGTCCACGAAGGTCACAAAGATTTCACATGTGACAAGTGCGAGAAGAAATTTGGACAAAAATGTAATTTGCTTTCCCATCAAAATACAGTCCACGAAACCGGAAAGATTTCACATGTAACAAGTGTCAGAAAAAATTTACCCAAAAATCGAGTTTGCTCAACCATGAAAGAATAGTACACGAAGGTCGCAAAGATTACGCGTGTGACGAATGCGAGAGGAAATTCGGAAGTAAATCAGATTTGTTCAGGCACCAAAAGGCAGTTCATGGAGGTCGCAAAGATCACGCATGTGACAAGTGCGAGAAGAAATTTGGACAAAAATGTAATTTGCTTTCCCATCAAAATACAGTCCACGAAGGCCGGAAAAATTTTGCATGCGACAAGTGCGAAAAGAAATTTGGATTAAAATGGAATTTAATAAAACACCAAAAGACAGTCCACGAAGGCCGGAAAAATTTTGCATGCGACAAGTGCGAAAAGAAATTTGGACATGAACATCATTTGGTTGAGCATGAAAAGACAGTACACGAAGATCGCAAAGAGTATGTATGCGAGATGTGCGAAAAAAAATTCGGACATAAATGTAATTTACTCTTGCACGTAAAAATAATCCACGAGGGTCGCAAAGATTTTGCATGCGACAAGTGTGAGAAGAAATTTGGACAAAAATGTAATTTGCTTTCCCATCAAAATACAGTCCACGAAAACCGGAAAGATTTCACATGTAACAAGTGTCAGAAAAAATTTACCCAAAAATCGAGTTTGCTCAACCATGAAAGAATAGTACACGACGGTCGCAAAGATTACGCGTGTGACGAATGCGAGAGGAAATTCGGAAGTAAATCAGATTTATTCAGGCACCAAAAGGCAGTCCATGAAGGTCGCAAAGATTACACATGCGACATTTGTGAGAAGAAATTTGAAAGTAAATCAGATTTATTCAGGCACCAAAAAACAGTCCATGAAGGTCGCAAAGATTACGGATGCAACAATTGTGAGAAGAAATTTGGAGAAAAATCGAAATTAATTCAACACCAAAATACAGTCCACGAAGGCCGGAAAAATTTTGCATGCGACAAGTGCGAAAAGAAATTTGGACATGAACATCATTTGGTTGAGCATGAAAAGACAGTACACGAAGATCGCAAAGAGTATGTATGCGAGATGTGCGAAAAAAAATTCGGACATAAATGTAATTTACTCTTGCACGTAAAAATAATCCACGAGGGTCGCAAAGATTTTGCATGCGACAAGTGTGAGAAAATTTGGACAAAAATGTAATTTGCTTTCCCAAAATACAGTCCACGAAAACCGGAAAGATTTCACATGTAACAAGTGTCAGAAAAAATTTACCCAAAAATCGAGTTTGCTCAACCATGAAAGAATAGTACACGACGGTCGCAAAGATTACGCGTGTGACGAATGCGAGAGGAAATTCGGAAGTAAATCAGATTTATTCAGGCACCAAAAGGCAGTCCATGAAGGTCGCAAAGATTACACATGCGACATTTGTGAGAAGAAATTTGAAAGTAAATCAGATTTATTCAGGCACCAAAAAACAGTCCATGAAGGTCGCAAAGATTACGGATGCAACAATTGTGAGAAGAAATTTGGAGAAAAATCGAAATTAATTCAACACCAAAATACAGTCCACGAAGGCCGGAAAAATTTTGCATGCGACAAGTGCGAAAAAAATTTGGACATGAACATCATTTGGTTGAGCATGAAAAGACAGTACACGAAGATCGCAAAGAGTATGTATGCGAGATGTGCGAAAAAAAATTCGGACATAAATGTAATTTACTCTTGCACGTAAAAATAATCCACGAGGGTCGCAAAGATTTTGCATGCGACAAGTGTGAGAAGAAATTTGGACAAAAATGTAATTTGCTTTCCCATCAAAATACAGTCCACGAAAACCGGAAAGATTTCACATGTAACAAGTGTCAGAAAAAATTTACCCAAAAATCGAGTTTGCTCAACCATGAAAGAATAGTACACGACGGTCGCAAAGATTACGCGTGTGACGAATGCGAGAGGAAATTCGGAAGTAAATCAGATTTATTCAGGCACCAAAAGGCAGTCCATGAAGGTCGCAAAGATTACACATGCGACATTTGTGAGAAGAAATTTGAAAGTAAATCAGATTTATTCAGGCACCAAAAAACAGTCCATGAAGGTCGCAAAGATTACGGATGCAACAATTGTGAGAAGAAATTTGGAGAAAAATCGAAATTAATTCAACACCAAAATACAGTCCACGAAGGCCGGAAAAATTTTGCATGCGACAAGTGCGAAAAGAAATTTGGACATGAACATCATTTGGTTGAGCATGAAAAGACAGTACACGAAGATCGCAAAGAGTATGTATGCGAGATGTGCGAAAAAAAATTCGGACATAAATGTAATTTACTCTTGCACGTAAAAATAATCCACGAGGGTCGCAAAGATTTTGCATGCGACAAGTGTGAGAAGAAATTCGGAGAAAAGTCGAAATTGATTAAACATCAAATGAAAGTTCATGATGAATCCAAATATTACCAATGCGACAAGTGCGAAAAGATATTTGGATGCAAATCGAGCTTGATCTCGCATCTAAAGACACATCAAAATGTAAACGAAGGTCTTGAAAATTACGCAAGCAACAAAGGCGAGCAGAAATTCGGTGATCCAAAAAATTCGATCAACACCGAAAACTTACTCCACGAAAGTCGCGTAGATTTCTCATGCAATAAGAATGAAGAGACATTTGGAGATCAAAAGAATTTGGTTAGACACCAAAAATCAGTCCTTAAAGGCCGCAAAGATTGTGAATTCGACAAATGCGAGCAGACATTTAGAATTGAAAGCGGTTTGATAAAGCATCAAGTAATAGACCACGAATTCCGCAAATATATCGCAAACAACGAGAGCAAAAAGAAATCGAAGCCTAAATCGAATTCGATCAGAAAAGGAAAAAAAGTCCAGAAAGTTCGCAAAGACAATCTTTCCGACCGGTGCTATAATTGTCTAGTTTGCAGATATAATCAATATTTGTCGAAAAAAAAAGTTGGGACAATGGCAAAAAACTTGTGACTCACAATGTGTGAAAGTGAAGACATTTCAAGCGATTTTTCTTAACAAATCGCCGACATGAACAGTTGCATATAATATCATGTAAGATGATAATCAATCTTTTAGAAAATATAAATCTTTTATTTATACTAATGACTCGAACTTTTTTTCAGTAAATAACTTGTACTTTATTGATGAACTAAGCATAAGTGTTCATGATTTTCTTGACAGGGGTAAAAATGCGCAACTTTCTATAATAAAAATGTTGTGAATATGACTGTTTCTTACCTAAAACTGTATTCTACCTACAATATATTTTTTTCCTATCTACTGTATAGTGTTGGTATTATATTTTGACACAAAACGAAATTTTGCGCATTGAAAAAAAAAATTATTGTTTTTGGAAACTTTGGTTCCAACCTTGGCGCTAGTGAAAGATTCCGATAAATGTAATGACGAATTGATTAATTATTCTACAGAGCAAGTCAAATTTTAATCTACATAACATTTTGCTTCCTCTTCTAGAAAGCTTTAGAATTTTTTGTTTTTTTTTAAACTTATTTGTGGAGTACGTGTTTAAATACATTTTTAGATAAGGATTCATGGATTTTTAAAGTATTAATTTTTTTTAATTTTAAATGGAATTAATTACATCATTATTAAGAACTTAACAATGTATGAAATATGACCTGGAAAAAAATTTTTTTTGGTCAATTGGTTAGATTTCAAATATTTTTTTCGAATAAAAGATGCGTGCCTGTTTTATTTGTATTATATTTCCTAAAAATAGGAGAAAGCTCTTTGCCAATAAATTGGCCGCGGTTTTTTTTTAATTATCAAAATTATTTCCCAGTTTTTACGTCAATGAAATATGAAAAACCAAAAAAATTGTTGATTCTCATTTTTATTTTAAAACTCATCAACAAGTCCTAATACATTTTTGAGTTAATTTAATTTTAGCTGCTCTTTTCTTCTAAATCACTACTCATATGTTGTAAAAACCACTTAAACTCTGTAAAAATCTAAAATTAAATTTTTGAAAAATGGAAAAAAGCATTTTGATTTTAACGATGTAACTTTGTGATTAATCGCTGAATTCTAACGTTTTGGGCTTTAAATTGAAGTTGAATTGTTCACCTTTCGAAAACGGCACTCAAATACTTCAATGAATCATTTCATCCCTTTAAAGAATTAAAAAAAAAATTTTTTTAACCTTAATAACATTTTAAATATTACACGAGTCTAAATGAAAATTTTTCAGGCTTCATTCTCAACGGTACGCATCGGTCTTCATAAACCTATTAAAAATGATCAATGTTCAAAAAAAAAAGCGCGATTACTCAAAAATATTCGAGTAGGTATTTGACTTTTTCTGACTATTCGAGTAAAACTCGAAAAATTGGGTATTTGCACACCCCTATTATGTATACGAAACTCCATAGCGTACTATACTACATAGTATGATGCACATGCACATGCACTTGCTTGCTATTGGCCGACCTTACAGTATAATCAGTGTGAGAGTGTGTGTACAGAGTACGGACTGGTAGCTAAAATCAGGCGCGTGGAGTCTTGCAACGCACGTTAAAAAAGAGCGCGAATACGTCGGTCGATTGCTTTTTTCGCGATCGCACAGAGAAGAGATGCACCAGCTCAATGAGCGCGTACCTGCTGTAATGTAATTAGACGTATAAACACGACGAATACGCGACATAACACTGTCGTGATCCTGTGTATACCTTAGTTTCGGCTCTATCGAGGACGAAAGATCATCGGTTGCCAATGTTTGGCACCCGTGACCAATTCTTGTCATAAGCAAGATAGAGAGAGATATGATTGTGGTAGCAGATCGTAGCCTTATTCAGCTTGTTTCATGTTTCGCGCGCTCGAGATATGGTTCCATAAGCTCTGATGATTCGAAGCTGAACTCTTGACTTGTTCTCAATTCAATCAAATCTTTCCTTCTTTCTTTCATCGATCTTTCCTGTTTGAGCAGAAGGACGTTGTTGTACGGGCAAGCCGCATTGCAATCGACGAGAGCTCCGAAAATTTCGGAATTGTGCTTCGGTATCGATCATCCAACGATAGCTCGTAAGAGAAAAAGAGACAATTTGCATGGTTGGTTCGCGAGCGATCAATCAGCCGCTGTTGTGGGAAAAAACTCGTACATAGAAATCGATGAGATCGGCAAAGCGTACAAGCGGAAAATTGACTGCCGATCGGCCTCGACTGATCGTCGGTCGTCTCAGCAGATCGTGTATTTTACATAGGTATATTGGCGCGCCGTCGATAATTCAGATATCCGCCTATGCGTCAAGTTGTACTTTTGTTTGTACACAATTCGTTCGAACCGAGACTGTCAGTGATGTAAACATAATACGCGTCTATATATCATATAGATGTTGGCAATTGCTTCTCTACATACAACACGTAATGCAGCCGGAAAATCGGCGATGAGCTCTTTGTTCGTTGGGTACGATTGCGCACACAATCGTGTTACGCGGCGGCTACATACGCGTATTGGATTTCAATTATCCGCAAGCGAAGATATCGCATCGCATTGGCTGATTGGCCGTGCGCGGGTGGCCCGATTATATGTGGCACCGACTACTGCGATCACTATACAGATGTGCGATGGACTCGAGCTCGCTGCGCGCATGTGCTCCTACGTACGGCCGCGTGCATATATTGCATTTTACTGTTTACGGTATAACGCACACGCTCCTATTCCAGCGAGATGAGCCCGTTAATTTGATCTGGTCGAGGATATTATCGAGGATGCGCCTCGCGACTCACTCGGTCACCATACACCACTGGCTCCTCTCTCTCTCTCTCTCTCTCTCTCTCTCTCTTATCAATAGCAACGATTTGGAGCTGCGCTTCGAAAGATACATCCTTCAGGATAAGCAGCAGTAATTGTTAAGGATAAAAATGTATTCAATTATAAAACATTAACAGCTATATGGATGTAGGTAACCAAGCGAACAGCACAGAGCCGTGTGCAAGCTTTATTCCAGTTATTAGGCTGCTCCTGCGGGAATTCGCGCAAGTGGGGGCTTCCCCGCTGCTTCGCACACATGCACGAATGCGATCAGCAGCTGAGAATCTACCAGCTTCTCGTTTTAATATTACAAGAGACAATGTACTGCTCTATGTAAGCCAAGTAATGGGATAGACGCAAACGAGCTACACGTAATAAGGAGTCGGAGTTTCGCACATAATACTGCCTAGGCCAAAGGTGGGAGGATCGCCTATAGTCTGGCATAAATATATCTATATCGTGTGCATACATCTTTGGCAATAGCTTTATAGCGTGTCATCGCATTATTGAGTTGTAAATATAGAAACGCGAAACGGCAGTTGAAGCGATCGCTCGATGCTCATTGCTCGTCCTTTTGGATCGCAGCTTGTATTCCCAGATACTTGGTAGCGTCTTTATGTGTTTGTGTGTTTTCCTTTGTCGTCGTGTCAGTCGCGCTGGCCTTTGTCGCGCGTAACCGCGTGCGCTTATCGCTCTCTCTCTCCTCTCTCTCTCTCGAGCTCTCCGCGAGGCCTAACGCAGCGACAACAAACTACAACAACAACAACAGAGATAAACGTGCTGCACTGCGTGTGCAGGGTATATTGACCAACGTCCCGAAGCCGTCTGCAGCAGCAGCAGCAGCAGCAGCAGCAAGGAGCCTAATATACCTGCGTACATCGCTCGCAAGTGGCGCAGTCAGCAGCAGTAGGTATTTTGCTCGCGATATTCTGCTTGCTGCTGCTGCTGTTGCGCGCAGCGTTGGCAGCGCAGCCATTGCCGTACACGCACAGCTCCCCGAGAACTGCCGAAGCACGACACAACGCATATGAAATCGCGCAGCCAGCCCGAGGCCTGACGTAGGGCACTCCACCAACAACAACAACAACAACAACGTACCACACACGCGCATACACGATATTATTCCGCGGGGCTTTGCGCCTGTTTGTGTATGTGTACGTGTTGTTGGCAGTCATCAGCTGTGGCCAGAGCTCCGTGTTTTGTGTTCGCTGCTGCTGCTGCTGCGCAAACGAGGCTGACTGCTGCACGCCACGCGCAAACTCGAGAACCGTGTGCAGCACTGCACAATGCACATATAGGCACACGGAGAGTAAATTGTGCATCGTGCACAGAGGCTATAGTGGCCAGTACATCGCGATACACGCAAAAGAGGAGCCCCGCGCGCGCTACGAGCGACCGACCGACCAACGCGTCGTCGACTGTGAGCTGTGTTGTCGGAGCAGTGCGTTGTGTTGTGCGTCTATATACTTCGCACGCACACAGTGACAAGCAGCTGCTCTCGGTTTCGCTGCTGCACTCGCACTGCAACTCCATCCTCTCTTTTTTTAACGCATTGTTGTGCGTATTCGGAGCTCCGTGCGCTCTTCTACTACCTACTACGTCTACTAGCATCAAAGCCAATGGCCAAGAAACATAGACTCGCTGCGGTGTGATCGCTGCCGCTGCCTGGCAGCAGTTTTTTTTTGTTTGTTTTTTTTTGCTTCTTCTCGCTCTCTTGCTCCGCGAAGAGCTGCCTCTTCTTCTTCTTCGCGAGTGTGTAAGTGTGTGTGTGTGTGTGGTGTGTGTGTGTGTCATACATCCAAGCAAGTGCGTGTGCGTCGAAAATTCGCAGCTCGACTGCGCATTGTTTCTAGCATATATATGTGTGTGCATCTGGATAGCTGCGTGCAGCAGCAGCAGCAGAGACCAGAGTGACGTACGCCGTGCTGCCTCGCGTTTACAAACACACGAAGCTTGTGTTTATACATACTGTAGAGAGAGAGTATAGAGCAGCTAGCCCGCACATACATTACACACACACAGACAGACAGACAGAAGAGAGAAAGAGAGAAGAATAAGAAAGCCTGCGACTGTTATGCCTCCCCCTTCCCCCATCCCTCCTCCTCGACTTCCTCCTCCTCTGCCTCTTCGTACCTCGCCACCCTCGTATAACGCGTAGCACAACACAAAGGTAATACCTACGTATACACACATTTATGCTTGAAAGTTTTTCTCTCTGTGTTTTATACCTACTACATAGAGAGTGAGAGACCCACGACAGTTCTGCTACGTTTTCCTCTGCATGTGTGTGCGCGAGTTACATTTGCTATACATACGTCGTCTCCGTCGTTTTGCTCTTTCTCTCTCACTCCGTCGCTCCTCTGTCCGTCTCTCTGAGATAACATACTTATATATTCCCTCACTCCGCTCTGTGTAACCCTTGCCTTGCGGAGTCGTCTCTTCTCTTTCTCGCGTTGCTCCGCTGATGCTGATGCTACTGCTACACAACGCTGACTGCTGCGCTACTCGCTGTGTGTATACATATTCGCGCTGACTTGTGTGAATTTGCGCCTACGTACGTGTGTCCGTACGTGTGTGCGTGCGAAAAGCAAAGCAAGACCAGTGTAAACTCGCTGCTGGCGTGGTGGTGTCGTCAGATTCGCGCAGAGCACAGCAAAGCACAGCTCATCGTCGTGTATGGTGTGTCGCGTCGTCGTCGTACGAGCGAGACAGCGCAGCGCAGAAAAGAGCTTCTATCTCTATCTATATATACATAAACAACGCAGAAAATATATATACAGAGCAGCAGAGCAGAGCAGAGAGCAGTACACGCATATATATATATGTGCACAATAAAGAGTCTCTTGCGCGCGGACAGCACACTACAGCAGAGCAGCTGCATCGAAATACGCGAGAAAGCAGCATAGCGAGAATATATTTATCGCGAGAGTCCGAGTAAGTGGCGATGTTGGGTGCAATCCTCGTCGCTAAAACGAGCAGCCAACGCGTCGTCGTAGTCGACTTGGCCCAAGACGATGTGCTCATACTCCGCCACAGCTGCATTATTACCACTCCGTGAGAATCAGCCCACCAGCAGCAGCACCTCTTGCTAATACACAAAAATTATTCCCCGAGAGAGGATCCAACGTTCGTACAATTGCCACTACATTAAAGTACGCAGCGCAACGTAATCGTTGCTATTCTGTACCATATTATTATAAATAAATAAATATAGTCGCGAGTGAACACCTTCGACTACGCTACTGCACAGCTACGAGGGAAGGCCTAGAGCGCAGTGTGCAGATAGAGAGAGCTATTCGTGTATTGACTCGGGAGATCTCGCCTCAAGAGTCTCGCGATTCTCGCGAACTGACCAAGAATCCAAATCTATATCGATTATATATACCTATCGCACGAATTGTAAAATCACGCACTCAGCGGATTCGGAGCAGAGTTTGTTTTGTGTCGTTTTGCTGATATCGGCTGTCTCTCTTTTGCTCGCCTTCGCTCTTTCTCTTTCTCACTCTCTCTCTCTCGCTCACGGAAAAGTTTTCGAGCGTGTGTGCCTGGGTTCTTTCTCTCCGCGATTGACGTCGTCGTCGCCTCGCGCTGTGCTTTGACAATAGCGGAGCAGCGCCTTAGCTGCTTGAGAGAGAGACGGAGTTACTCGTGCGAGCCGTGAGAGCCGTGAGTGTTAGCGACGAGCAGCGCTCCGAGAGCAGTATAAGCAGCAACAGCAGCAGCAGCAGTAGCAGCAGCAGCGAGAGTCATCCCGAGGAACAACAACAAAGTCCAGAACCCAGAGCAAGCCTGGCCTCGAGCGGCGAGTCCGACGACGGTGGGCTTGCTCCGCCACCGCGCAAACGGTTACGTAGTTCGCTACAGCAGACTACTCAGGCGGAGCAGGACCAATCATCAACCACTGCCACGAGCAGTACCTTCGTCGCGCCGTCCGACAACAACGCGACCTCGTCAACCCCAAACACATCGACATCGGCATCGTCTTCATCGTCAGCCACAGCAACAGTCACAACAGAGCCAACGACAGGAGCAGTCACAACAATCACATCGACAACAATAACACAACAAGCAGCAACAACGGCACCCCAAACACAGAGCAGTAGCAACGACCCTGCAGCCGCGCAAGAAGCAGCAGCCAGCACAACGTCTCCACCGGCCGATCAGTCGCAACAGCCTCAAGACGAGGCCCACCAACTCGTCGATCCAGAGACTGCCACCTCGTCGTCCGCGGCAGCAGCTTCCTCGTCCATCATTACCGCTACTAAAGAGCAAATGGACAACTGTCGGTGGGTATCGCACACCTTTCGATCGCACGATCGCACACGCGTTTCATCTCTTGTGTAGCTCTATTATTAGCTCCTACTTCTTTCTTTCTCCTTGCTCCATTCTTTCTTCTTTCTTTCATTATGTAAGGCCGCATAGACTCATGTCAAATCAAACCATGTTCATGATGATAATGTTTATGTTTTTCTATGCCGTCTTCAGAGTGATGCAACAGCAGGGAGCCAATGGGGCGGCTGTCTCTCCATCCAATAATCAGCAGAATGGAACACTTAGTGATACCGGTGGAGGTGGTGGTGGATGCGTGCCTACCACAAATGGAAATATGATCACCGAAACCGATGGAGAGACTGGTGAGCAGCTCAATGGTGATGTCAATCCAACTATATCCACCAAAATCATAGATAAGACAAACCAGGATATCGTCAGGCTCATTGGACAACATTTAAGGACAGTTGGTCTAGAGTAAGCACTTTATTCTCACATGTTTCATGTATTTTTGATGTTTTTTTTCTTTTGGTATGGATCTTATGACTACTTTATTAATGGATGCTCACATGTGCATATTCAAACTAACAACTTTTTCCTTTGTTTACTTTACCTTTAGTCGTACTGCTGATTTGTTAATGCAAGAATCAGGATGTCGTTTGGACCATCCAGCTGCAGCCAAATTTAGACAGCACGTTATGGATGGTGACTGGATAAAGGCTGATTATGATCTCATTGAACTCAAAGGTTTCTTAAATACTGAAAGTCATAGTTTGGTAAGATACTTTTTAAACTTTATTTGTTTTCATGAAAAGTAAAATGGACCATTTAATATCCTCTCTTAATTCTACCAAATAGGAAATGAAATTTCTGTTGTTGGAGCAAGAATATTTGGAATTTTTGGAGGATGGTTTAGTACTTGAAGCTTTGCATGTACTTCGAAATGAACTTACTCCTCTGGGTCACAACACAGGTCGTGTTCATCAATTGTCTGCTTTTATGATGTGCAGTGGTAGAGAAGAATTACAGGTGTGTTTCAAAAAAATTCATTCAAAACCTTCAATTTTTGCTGTTTATTATTTTTTAATTAAAAGGCTCGAGCTGGTTGGGAAGGCAAAGGCTTGGCTTCACGTTCGGCGCTAATGGATAAACTCCAAAAATTCCTGCCTCCTTCAATAATGCTGCCACCACGACGTCTTCATTCCCTTCTTTGCCAAGCTGTTGAAATGCAGAATCAACAGTGCACTTATCATATAACTCAAACACAGGTTTGTTTTAACTTAATCGATGATAAGTAAAATAAAAAATTAATTTTCATGAAATTCACTATGAATATATTATAAACCACAGACGAATCTCGAAAACGTATCGCTCCTAGTCGATCATAGTTGTAGTAAGGAACAGTTTCCGTGTCATACTACCCAAATCTTGAACGATCATTGTGACGAGGTTTGGTACTGCAAGTTTTCACCAGATGGTCTGAAACTCGCAACCGGTTCAAAAGACATGTCCGTCATCATTTGGGACGTTGATCCTGTATGTATTTTTAGTTATATCAATTGTGCTCTCAACTTTGAATTTTCGATGATTTTTACTATAATTTTTATTTATATTTAGGAAACATTACGCGTTACGCACAGAAAAACTTTAGAAGGTCACACGTACGGAGTGGCTCTTGTAGCTTGGAGTCCAGATAGTAGCCACTTGATAGCCTGTGGACCAGAAGATTGTCCAGAACTTTGGTTGTGGAATGTCGATACACCGGATTGCGAATTACGTGTTAAACTTACTCAAGGTACTGAAGATTCGCTGACTGCCTGCGCCTGGCATCGCGACTCCAATAAATTCGTTACGGGAGGACTTCGAGGTCAATTTTACCAATGTGTAAGTTTATTTATGTTGATGATAATTTTTCTAGTAAAATTGTGAGATTCTGTTTGCAATATTAATTGATTTCCTATTTTAGGATATGGATTGTAATGTTTTGGATTCATGGGAAGGCGTACGAGTTAAAGGTTTATGGTGTAGAAGCGATGGTAAAACGGTACTAGCCGCAGATTCTCACCATCGCATTCGTGGTTACAACTTCGACGAACTAAGTGAATTTACGATGTAAATATTTGATCAAATAGAGGTTCATAGTGAATAGAAATCAAATTTTTAATATGAGAAATTCTTATTTAGATTGCAAGAAGATCATCCAATCATGTCGTTTAGTGTTAATAAGGCTGATAGACAAGCCCTTCTGAATGTTGCTCACCAAGGGGTTCACCTTTGGGATTTACAAGATAGATGTTTAGTGAGGCGTTTTCAGGGTGTTACCCAAGGGCACTTTACTATTCATAGTTGTTTTGGAGGTGTAAATGAAGATTTCATTGCCTCAGGAAGTGAAGGTAAATTACTAAAAGTGAAGGTGAAACGACGTATAATGTCGTATAATACGACGTATACGTACATATGACAAACCAACGTATAATATTTAATGTCTCATTTTACTTTTTTAGATAATAAAGTTTATGTGGCATATTAAGAAAGAGTTACCCATTGCTACATTAACAGGACACAGCAGAACAGTTAATTGTGTATCCTGGAATCCTGTTTATCACCAGATGATGGCTTCGGTGTCTGATGATTGCACAGTGAGGATATGGGGACCCAAGTCTGCCGTTCGTTATTCGTAACGATATTTTCATGTGACAACGCTATATATTTTAATAATGTACTTAATTTTCTTTTTTACGTTCGTTTTAATCGGAAACAAGTGTTCGTTCTCGAAGATCAACTTACGAAAACAGATTGTTAAATAAGTTTTTCTTTGTTTTAGCAGTAAACAACACTGCAAATGGAGGCTGACATGATATAGTGTCGTAGCAGACGTGGTGTGAATCATGTGCCCATGACCCTATGGTGTTCAAAAGACTGTCGTGTTGACTATCACTCGAATTCTCCTGCCCTCCAATGATTTCGTCATAATTTTTAGACGATTAGAATGTTCTTCAAAGATTACATAGTTGAGTTCAATCAACAGATAGATTGATCTTATAAAATTCGAAATTGAGCGTTACATAAAGCCAACAACATAGAGCAGTCACGTGATATAATTAAACATTGTGATTTCACTTTTCTAGCTCAAGTGAGTCACGCTTCTTTATAAAAGAAAAACTATAATAACTAAATTTAACTTCCTATTCGATACCAGGCAGAATGTTTTTATTTTATCCCAATACTCGTGGTTATACATTTTTAAAACTATTATAGATTATCGTTAGGCAGAACGCTAAAAATACCGAAAATACTTTATTTTTTATAAACTAAAGAACAAAAATTTTTTGCCAGGACAGATTATTAGACTGTTAACAATGCGTAGCTAACAAAGAAAATTGATACGCATTAACATATGAAGTAAAATGTAGTTTATAAGTAAACGACATGTGTAAAAGTTATAATGATTTAAAAACATTTTAAAGGTATATTTTATTGATCGGGTATACAAATTTAAAGTTTGTACACTTTCGAAACATTATTATAAACATGGTACGAGGTGATGTATCATATTACTACAGAGGACACATTTTAAAATTAATTTTTTTTCTAAACCAGTATCAAGTCAAACAAATAATCAACTTATGTATATCCTTTTTTTGACTGATACAAAGTCAACAATCAACTTTCATGAAATAATTTTTGGTGCAACTGCTTAAAAAGTGATTCTCAATAAATAAGAGAGATTTTTCACTTGATCGAAGCGATTTCAAAGCTTGCTGATAACCACCTTTTGCATCTGTATAAAAACGTATATTTACTTTTCATTTTTGTATGTTTCGGTTTGTTGGTGAAAATTCAATAAATATAATATTATATTTATAAGATGTTCAATACTTCAACAAGACAAGAGTAGACTTACTTACTATCTGGCTTTGAGCAACAAAGTTACGATTTAAACTTATGTTAATGAAAGTTTAGAACTTGAATCTAATATACATTCGCCATTTTTAATACAATTATAGTTAATATTATTATTTATTAATTCTACTACAAATTTGTTACGATGTATTTATATAAACAAATTACGAGCTTTATATTTATATCAAACGTTGCGTTAAAAATTGCAAAGCATACAAACTCGAATTTAGAAATTCATGTACAAAGGTAATAATATCTTTAGAGCAGTGAAAAATACCTTTACGTATTAAAATTTTTTTTTAAATGCAGTTGAGAGAAAAATTCATCAACATCGAAAAAGTTTATGTCTTAAATTAATTTTAATAGCAATCATCGAAAAAAAATTTTGAAATGGAAAGGTTAAAAAATCTACTTGAACACCGTGATAATCTTCATTTAAATATCTAGACTATGGCTTATAATTATTAAAAATAGTTAAGTTTGATCTACCAAAATTACATGATTTGAGTTCAAGACTTTATTTACGAAAAAAATAAAGATTCATGATTTTTCATCATCATGCAATTTACGCAATACGGAAACGCAAATTTAAATTATATATAAAAATTTATTAATGCATTATAGTTGATATGATTTGTCTCGTTGGTTGGTACAAAAAGTATTTTTATGCTGTAAAATAATTATATTGTTGAAATATTGAAGAATAAATAACGAGTGAAAAATAACGTTTGGTGTAATTGTTGATACAAATATTTCTTCTAGATGTATAAAATAGCAGTATTTTACCTTGTGTTATATCAGTAAGGGAAATTTTTTTTCTGGGATACGAAAAATTCATAATTTTGAAAGCCAAGTATAAAGCAATAACAACGAGAAAATAATACATGGACAAAGCCAAGTATCGTGACATTGATTTTATTGTGCAATTATTAAAAACATCTGATTCAAAAACAATGTTATTTTGTTATCCTTCATAATAACATGAGATAGTATAGAGTCGATAGAATTTTGTTACTCATGCCTTCATTCAGGATTTGCGTTGAATTTAATTATTGAAATAAACGGTGCAATAAGCAATAAAAATATTTCATTATTTTACCATTTAACTTCGTGTTTTCACATTCATCTCGTGGAAATTGTCGATGACAATCTTGAACGATGAATAAGTAAAAATATTTACTCGAAAAAAGTAACGATCAGCGAGACAAATTTTCAATCGCATCAATCAGAAGATTCGGCCACATGAAAATCGTTACGATTTTCATCTATTTACAAACTTTGTGCAATTCACATAGAACCAATTTTTTCGTGTACAAAACGTGCGCAGATTTAAGGCTCCTAGTTACATTAGTACATTAGTTCATGATATGTAATATATCAGAGTCGGACGTGCTTTTACATAGTATAGTGGTAATACAATTACTTATATAAATAGGAATTCATACTGTGAATTTGGTAATAAACAGTTAACTATAACTGTGCGTTTTTGACTCCCGAGATGCACTAATATCATTTGTCATTTTCTTATCGATTAACATAACACGACTTAAATAAGTAAAAAGAAAAATAATGTACATGATGCAATAGATGTACACTGAGTGCCTTAGCACTTGAGAGTTCCATTATAAAGCATACTTATTCTATCAAGATGAATTGACTACTGTTTATTGAGAAAAGAAAAAAAACATTTTGCAAAGATGTAAAAACTGAAAATTTTATAGTATAGTTGTGGACAGTTCTAAAATTTCGAGCAAAAAAATATCACGATCACTTGATGCATTGAGCAAAACTGCCAATACAATGCTCAACAGGCTGTTTCAATCTCTTGAAGCAATATCCAACGATTATTTTCCGATCAAAAAGTACTTGCTGTTTTCAGTGGTTCACTACTTATTCTTCGAAAGTTGTTGGACATTGATTTATTTGACACAATAGTGTCATTCATGAGTGATAAAAATTTTACAGAAAAAAAAGAACAAATATATATAAAAGTATGAGTATATTTTACATAAATATTCTAGAAATGCCAGACAAAGCAAAAATTTCATCTTTCGAAAGTTATATTTTTTCACAGTGTACTAAATGAACTGTTCAGTGCCATTAAAAGTTTACTCAACACAAAGACGAAGGACGAACCATTTTTCCGTGGAGGTGTGGCATTTTCTATTGTGTTCAAACAAGCGGTCTGTGTTAAAGTCAATTTGAAGCATGAATAATTATTTTGGCCTAAACAGAAAATTTTCAAAATTTTTTATTCCACGCATGTGGTCTTGATTTTGAATATTTATAATTTGGCCTGACTCAACTTGTTATTCGCTTTTGCTGTATATGTTTTATGGAAATTCAACAAAATCGACACTCGACTATAATTTAAAAAAAAAACCTGATCGAAAGAAATCGAATGATTTTTATGGATTCACCCAACATCGTAGAGAAAAAAAACATTGACTAGAGAGCTTCGAGTACTTCGAAATAAACCTCGATAGCGTAGGTGAAAAGGTGGCTTAACGCTTGTTAGTTTTTTCTCGCTCACGAGAATATTATTTCGTAAAAAAAAAACTCTATCAAAGTTCTATATATTGCCTCTATTGTACAATAAATTGCTTCTACTTTTCTCGTGGCCCAATAATTCATGATATAAAAAGACATATGGCCTTACTGTATTTTTCGCTTTGTAAATTATCGCGATAAATGTGCACGAATAATGAAATTATTATTCAATTGAAGTTATCACGATATAACATATACATATTAATTATATCTTATAGATATAATATTAAGTGCGAGTCGAGTATGAGTGCGTCACATTTTGTAACATTTTGCGAATTATAACCATCATACAATACCTGTATCGATAAGGATAAAGTAAATGGGAGTTGGCTGTAGAATAAAAATAATAAAGGGGGAAAAATGATAAAATGGGTATGTTCATGTAAAAAATATAAAAATTTGTCGTTTGCGTGAGATGCTTTTAACTCCGTAAATATCATTTATATTATAAGGTGACGAAAGCCACGATTATCTTTGCGTATGGAGACAAAGTTTTTCTCTCTCCTCACGCGACTAATACAAAACTCATGTATCTCGATTAATTTTTGAAACATGACGATTAAATTGTATAATGGCGTAGTATATAGAGATATAGCATGAATAATAATCCGCGCGAGCATACGCGCGCCTATATAAATATTAATCATAAGTTTGATTGATTTCGACCGAGCTATTGTGCAATATGTGATGTATCGGTAAACAAAATTTTGTTTATTATCTCGTTGACGATAAAGAAAAAACAACAACAACAGAAGCGTACCATATAGAACCGTCTGTGCGTCGTAATTTTCGTTCTTTGTTTTCCTCTGCGAGAGCAAAACTGCCATGGGAAAACGAGTATAATTCATGTCATATCTATAGCTGATGCACATGGTCAAAACCTTATGGAATTATTTCTTCCTTCATCGATCACGTATAAAGCAAGAAAAAAATCCAACGCTATGTACCGCGATTAATTTACAAAATACAATCGATGATGTGTGGCACACGACTCAATACATGTTATAACTACAAAATAAAATAAAAAAATTACTAACGAAGTAGCAGAAGAATCTTGGGCTTAAACGAGTGAGATTCGAGTGATGATTTAAAAAAACAGTTGAATTAATAATGAATTAATTATATGACGTGTAAAAGATTTAATTGAATTAAAAATAATATTAGGATTATACAATATAAATATATAAATATATTATATATATATGAACCTTTGGTTATTACATAAATGTTAATGTGATAGTTTTTAATAAATAATCGCCTGGATTATTCATGACTATTTTCCTTTCAACATTTCCATTCGCGTTTGCCGATTTTAAAAAACACGTGATACCAGTAGTAAGTACATACGATTACTCATACGATCGAAATTTTTGCGCAAACTTCGGTAATCGCAATATAAATGTTAAATATCGCGTGTGGTTCTTCGTTATTCCAAGGCGCGTCAATTATATCGTAAATTTATAACTCCTTTTTGTCAAGTAGTCGCAGCGGTCGTCATCGCTAAGATCGCCGGGCCATTTAAACGGATCGCGACGATCCCACTTGACTTATGTTCAGCCTCCGCTGAAATGCAGACTCGGTTGTCTGCTGCTGCTACCTTATATACTCCGATTCTAGTCACTAAGCTGAGCGAGCCTCTCACTGATCACCTTGATCCGCGCGTATGATTTCCATATAAGGTGATCGGCCGCGGTCAAACTCCAGATTAATCAAAACATATATAGGCGCATATACACTTGCGTCGCTCTTGCAACAGTGCGCACACATACGCACGTATAGCTTAGCTTACCTGGAAGTGCAATTGTAGAGCAGAAAACAACAATTATTATGCTTGTTAAGCGGCCTTCGAGGAGTAAACCCTGGATAAAGTTTATGAAGTATTTAGTTGTCGCCGAAGTCGTCGTGTGCGCCAACTGCTACCTGGTCTGGAGGCAATTGAATCACTCTCAGGGTAGGTATATTTTCCGCGCTCCTCGCGCTATATGGCATGATCCTGGCCAAGTATGACAGATACCTTGTTAGGTTATGTCCCTCCTCCTCCCCCTGCCTTACGTCCATTTTTTTGCCTCGTATCTCGTGTGTGTGTTGTGTGCGAAATTCTGCGACTTGGTGACTGTAACGCACACACTCCTACGCCCACCGACCGTCGATCGACTATTTTTCTCGAAATTTTACTTCATCGCGTCATTATCGCGTTCAGTTGGTGCGAAAATTTACATCAAATGATCATCGATCGAATCGAATTAACGAACGAAAACACAAGATATGCATTTCCAATGTGATCCGATAAAAGCTCTGTCAACTGCATTTTAAAACACGTCTATGAAAGCTCACATCACTTTTTTACAACCAAAGTACGCTACCAAGAATTGTTATTACTTTTATTTGCTGTTCACGACGTTGACAGCTACATATCGATCTTTATTTACTCATTCATTTAGCATAACCTATGCAATGTATAATAATATTGCAAATTTTCAAGTTACTACTTTGCCAAAAGATTAATTTTCGTTTTCTTATTTTCTGGAATAGATTTCAGATACTACTTTCACCAAAAGTTTCCAAGAATCCTTAACTTTTTCTACTCTATTGGTGAGCTCCAAAATAAAAACTACAAAGTACGTGAACTGGATGAAGCTGCGTGGACACACAAAAATCTGTGGTGAATGCAGCATTGCTTTACAAAATAGCATTTATTAGCTACAATCTGTATGTGGAGCTTTGATAGTTTTCATCAGCTTACAAAAGTGGAGTCCAAAACTATGATGAAATTTGAAGCACACATCTGTGAACCTCAAAGATAACAATTTTTGAAGCTTTTTTAAATAGGTAAAGAATCTATTATACTTTTCTTTTCAAATAATGAGTTTACTTAAAACATTTTTCTCACTGCCCAAATAGTTTAGATACAATGGAAGCCAGCACATTGAACGAAGAAACCTTGTCTGAACGTATAAACAAAAGAGACAGGGAGCGAAGAAATGTGATTGAAAAACGCAAAGAAGAAAAGCAACAACTCATTGTAGAAACTGAACAAGCAAGCTATTTCCAGCAAGCTTTTTACTCAACATGTGAAAGGATAAAAGATCTGTTAGACAATATAGATACCATGACAGCTTCTGCTTTACCTGGAGTTTTTGATCAAGTTAACAAAGATATAATAATGTTGAAAAATTACTTATTTGAGTCAAAAATCTTTTTAAAAGTTTACGACATTAGAAAAGCTCAAGAAAGACTTCAAATTTTAGAAAATGACGCAGCCCAAATTGAAGCAAGACTAATACCTAGAAAAAAATTTGGATTCAAAAACCGTAGAGTCGTAAAAAATTCGTCCGAAAAGCCTAGTGATGTTACAGATAGTTTAAAAAATTTGAAAATCACAGAAAGTATTACAAAAAATGGCGTAAATACACAAAAGAACAATAAGACAATTTATGATGATTATGGTGATAATGGATGTGTGCTTCTAAACAAAGTGGATGAAACATTAGTGTTGGATGCTGAAAATGTTAATAAAAATGATGTGTTACTGTCAGAATTAACAAGGTGTACAGTTAGGATATATGGCACACCCAATACTCTTCATATTGTTGGTCTTGTGCAATGCACAGTGCTGATTGGACCCGTAACAACATCACTTTTTGTGGATGACTGTCGTGATTGTAACTTTGCTTTTGCATGTCAACAGTTGAGATTGCATAATTCAAAAAATTGTAATATATATCTGCATGTTACAAGCAGAGCTATCATAGAGGATTGTACAGATATAAAAGTAGCCCCTTATAATTGGACATATGAAGATCAAATAAGTCATTACAAATTAGCTGGTTTGGATCCAAATATAAACAATTGGGATTCTATTGATGATTTCAACTGGCTATCGAAAGAAAAAAGTTCTCCCAATTGGTCTATTCTTGAATCAGATTTAAGAGTCAAATCATGGGATTGATATACAAAGGTTGTACAATACAATTACCACAAATTTTATAACACTTCTTTAGTGCAAGAGAAAGACTGGAGACATCAAATCAATTTATTCTGATAAGGGGAGAGAGCTGATTGTGCATATAATTCCTTTTTACACAGTTAAATAATATTGCATACATGTTTATTACTTATAAATAAAAGTTTATGCTATTAAAATGCAAAGTGTATTTACAAAAATTTCATGAAACCAAATATTCAAAGATTTATTATAAATTTATTTAGGATATGCTAAGATAAATATTTCTCAAATAATTTATCTTCTTTGTTTAATAAATGTACATAATTTTTAATTTCGAGTATTTAAAAATCATGATTCATTATTTTGAAGTATCATATTTACAGCATCTACAAATGAAGTACAGACTTTGGAAGGCACTGGGTCAATAGTGTTTTCATCTCCAACGCGATATTTTCCAGTTTTCACTAAAAATCCTCTAATACCGGCAGCTTGCGCTCCTGCTACATCGTCATTCACGTCATCCCCTATCATAACAGCTTCTTCAGGAGCAATATTACCTAAGGCACTTTTGAAAAAATTGGCGGACGGTTTGCCAATGATTTCAGCCTTGACATTAGCAGAAAACTCCAATCCTTGAACAAATGCACCAGGTCCCAGAGCCAAACCATCCGATTTTTTATAATACCGACCCTTGTGAATAGCAATTAAAGGAGCTCCATCCAATAACAATCTGAATGCCTCATTAAGATACTTGTAATTAAATTTTTCCGGCGCTAAACCTACGAGCACGGCATTAGATGGTTTTTTTTCGTCGATTATATCGGTGAAGTCTTCCACTGCTGCATCGTCAATTAGTAAAAGTGGATTTAATTTTCGACTTTTAACCAGTTCTCTGGCGGCTCCCAACGAGCTAAATATTTCGTCTTTTTTTATGTCAAAACCCAGGGTCTGTAAGCGAGTGTGAAGAATATTTTTTGACTCTTTAGTGGTATTCGTGACAAATTTGACTTGTGCATTTAAACCTCGTAATTTTTTCAATGCTTCGATTGCTCCCGGAATAACTGAATTATCTATATGCAACGTTCCACTTAAATCTATTAAAACTAATTTAATTTTTTGAGCCATGATTTAGGATTTTTTTACCTCGATAATTGTCAAATTTTCACTATGAATCAAACACGATTTGCAGACGTTTTGCGGAATTACCGAATACGAATCAAGCAGTCGACGTTAATATAGGGAACGCCTGCGCATTCGGACCGCTTCATTGATTGTATGATTGTGACTTACATCTTGTGCTAGGCACAAGTCAATATTCTTCGTAGTATCCTAATTGGAAAATTCGATAATAAAAATGGCAAAAGTTGTAGGATCCTTGGTGTCTCTCACCCAAAGTAAGTATCAGACGTCATTTTGTAAGTTGTAAAAAACTTTTCTGTGTCATCGAAACTTACTCTCGAATCAGTGTTATTGAAGACAACATGGATAATTCATATTCTTATGTAACAATCTTTGAACTCGTTGATATGTAAATAATAAGATATTTTCAAAATTGTTTATAATTTATAATGATCGATGTCTTCAAAAAAACCATGTAAAATATCAATGCGATCAAAATTATCGAGACCGAAATAATTTTGCACTGAGGTTATGGACAATATTGAATATGCTCTATAATTTTCATTGACAATTCCACACCTTTATCATGCAATTATTAAATAAGTAATTTATGAAATTATAATTCAATTGATTCACTGATTGTCTATTAACTTCTTAGCTATTCAATGGTTTTAACAGAAAGTATTTGAATGCAAAATAATTTAGGAAATCTCTTTATTTACAGATAGCATTAAGGCAGCTATGCCCCAGCTTCGTATCATTCAAAGATATGCCATGGTCGAAATGGTACCACCAACCCCCAAAGACATCCCAGCTATTCGTGCTGGAATCAGCAAGCTGATCACTAGTGCCAAGACTGGTGCTTACAAAAATATTACCACTCGTGATGCACTCCTGAACACCTTGGTGGCTATTGAAGTTTATTGTTGGTTCTTTGTTGGTGAATGCATTGGAAAACGCCACATTGTCGGTTATGATGTTTAGAAATATTGTTTTTAAATATCACATAGATTTCATGTTAATGTAAAATATAGATGTTAGTTCAAAAATCTGAAACCAAATCTTCAGTTTGATCTAATGTATTAATAAAAAAGTGGAAAACTTCAAAATGGAAGATTGATTTACAAAAATTTAATAAAAACAATTAAATGTATTGAAAAAATTTTGATATTACAAAACAGAGCAGCAATTTTCATGTAACAGATAAACTCTGTTTGACATATTCCCATATACAAATTGCACTTGTAACATGAACATTTAATGAACGTATTACTCCAAACTGTGGTATTTCAACACAAATGTCAAGTAAGGATATAATATTTGCTGGAATTCCATTTTTTTCATTTCTGAAAGAAAAAAAGTAAATTGTACATTGGCTTGTGTCGAAAATAATTTCAGTTTTGAGTTTGTTGTAATTTACCCTAAAATGAGAACTGTTTTCTTGGGAAACTTCAAATCCATCAAATTGATACTATTTGTTGTTTGTTCAGCTCCAATAAGGCTCCAATCATTCTCTTTAAGTTCAAGCAAATATTTATCCAGTACAAATGGCTTCACCTAAAACAACAAATGCATACAGTAGAAGTAGAAAAACAAAACAGCCAAGCATTGAAAAAGCAAAAAATGTACCTCTGTTATTTTAATCCATTTATCAGCAGAAACACTCAAGGCTTGAAATTCTTTATCCTCAATTTGCTTAAAATTAGATACTACTAATTCTTTTACACCAAATATTTCACACGTTCTAGCAATTCCTCCAAGATTTTGGGGTTTATCGACTAAGGAAGCAATAATTATAATATCACGTTTTGCTTTTAGCTCGTATTTCAAATCCGGTACTTCTTCATTCGGTATAATAGTTTTCCACAGTGATACTTTCTTTTGCATATCGTTAGGCCCAACAGTGACCTCAATTTCTTCTGATTTTTGATTATCGTCTGTAAATCGGTACGAAGTTAATTGACGTCTTAAAAAATGACAATTATTCCTAAAGTTGTACAACTTACTTGATTTTAAAATCGCATATGGAACAGATGACTGATTTAATAATGAATCGGAATTCTTCACTTCTATATCAAGAGTGTAGCCCTTTAAACCTATTTGAGTTTCAAATTGATCACTTTTTATCCATTCCTCAATGCTAACATTGGCCAGTCTTGGTAGTTGATGGTAAATGGTCTAGAAATTTGATAAAATATTCATTATAATGTGAGATCTACTAACAGAATTAAATCAAAATCAAATATAGTGAATTTACCTCCAGACTGTAATGCCTAACAGGATCGAATACATTGTAGAAAAAGTCTTCGTCTATTTTGATGGGGTTTTTCTTAAAGGTACCGCTATCTAAACTCTCGGAAATAGCTTTATAGAAAGGTGCATATTCCAATCTGACATCGCTGTGTTTGTCCAATAAATGATAAAGTTTCAAGAAAAATACTTGGCCAAACAATCGCATTCCAAATTGTTGGCCCATACAGCAAACGCTCAGTTTTTGCAATGCCATTTTTAAGTACGATTCTAAACTTTCCAAAGGCAATTGTCTAGCTATATGCCAGATGACGCAGATTAATGAACTCGTACTTCCTGGTCGTTCCTCGCAAATCTATGAAACACAAGCGTTATTTTATCATTCTTTTTTATAATGGATAAATATAAACTTTGTGGAAAGTAGATGTACCTTTTCGAAGAATGTCCATAAATCGGGTATTAAGCTCTTGTCAGTCAAATATATTCTAATCAGAAGCCATTCCTTCATCATTCGTACACTGTGCTGATCACTATCTTTCATTATTGAATCGCGTAAAGCGTAATACAAAAGTTGGATGGATTCCTGCAAGCAATAAAATAAGTTTTAAAAAAGGTCTATTTCAATTCTGCAATAGAAAACGAAATTAAATTGATAAAAAACCTTATCTAAATACGGTTGCAGTATCAAAAGAATCTGCATCAACCGATGTTTCAGTCTGTGAAGCTGAGAATCAGCAAAGTATCTCTTATTCTTTACAGCTAAGAACTTTTTTAATACCAATGGAAGAATCAATAAAGAGTTGTGGCTCTTAACTTGTAAAGCTTTGCTTAGTTCTACTACTGCTGCTGCACGTATGGCAGCATCAATGTTGCAATTCCTAAAAAAGTAGTTTATTAAATTTGTGAATTTTAAATCATGTTAGGTATCAATTCAGCGCTTACCTATTGAGAAAATCGTAGGCAAGAAAATGCTCCTCTCTCTTGCACAGAGAAAAATTCAAAACTTCGTTACCCTTCATGAAAGTTTGCATGTAGACCCTTTGATCGCGACGCATCACTTCACCATGCAAGAGACCATTTAAAATTGTTTCCATAAAAAAATTAAAGTTCGGTGTTATTTCACTGCATGTCAATAAGATATATTTAAGGCCTGGTAATGTATCTCCTTCAATCAGCATTTGATTAGTAAACTGCAAACAAATACAAAATATAATTTTTGAAAGAAATTAGAAAAAAAGAATACTATAAGTTTCAGTACCTCTTGGGGAATATCTTGAAGAGTCTTGCAAGTTATAGAATCTGAATTGTTGATGCAGTAGGTCAGGTTTTGAGCAGCTAGCCAAAACATCTTTTCGCGTTTACTACCAAAATTGCAACTCCAAAAACTTTTTACTAAAAATTTAAAGTCTTGTAAGTCTCTATTATCAGTCGCTAAATTTGAAGTATACGTGTGTATAACATCTCCAAAATGAATTAGAACTGAATTCCCAGCGGCATCAATTATTAATGAGATTATTTCAAGCCAACCAGGGTCATTCCTTCTCTCTGTGCTGTCTAATCGTAATATGTGATCTTTGATTAATTTGCTCAGTGCAGTGTAAAATTCTAATCCTATTTTACCCTTTATTTGTGCGTTATACTTTTTACTTTGACATAGTTCTAATATATTTCTAATCATAGTGAAAAAATACCAATTATTGTTGGCACTGTGTCCTGGTATAATGTTCAATGATTTCATGGCAAACAAAAGTTGAATGGCACTATACTGATTAGAATTCTAGTATATACATAGCTTTTTCAACTAAACTGTTGATGTTATCAATAATTGGAACTGTTTTAGTTTTTCTTCCAACATGAATTTTAATACCCTGGAGAGCTCGTACACATATTTCAACATCTTCAAAATCAAGAGTTTTGCTATTCAATAACTTCAAAATAAATCTAAATATAGTACTCTTATAGTTATCAAAAATTCTAAGGATAAAATGAGGTGGTTCATGATCCCAATCAAACCATTTGCATAAAAATTCAATAATTTTAACTGTTAGAGGAATATTAACATATGGTCTGACATCAACTTTATCAAGAAACAAAAAAAGATTTGCTATCTCTTGTTTAACAAGACATTGTTCTGTTTGGAAAACAACTCCTCCCTCATATAAAAGTTGAATCATGAGAGAAAATATTGACATTGAAATTCTAACAGTTCTCTCATCAACTGTAAGGTTCTCAACAGTATGACTGACATAATTTAAAACAATTTCATAAGGCATTTGACTTAGCCAAGATCTAAGTGCTTCCCAACAACTTGGTTCTAAATTATTTTTCTCACAAAAACTATTCAACAGGTTACAGAAAACTGTTAAATTTGTGATTTCTGAAAATCTGGATACAATTTTGATTAATGCTACTTGAGACATTAAACGCAACATGGGCGGATGATGTTTTATGTTTGTTTCTATTAATAATCTAATTACTTCCAAATGATCATCTTGCAAACCTACTATAGTATTTAAATGCTCTGAAGTTGACAACATTGCATGTAAGGTATAAAAAATGGGAACTGGACCCCAAGAGATGGTATGAAGCAAATATGCAACTTTTTCAATCAAATGCAATTCCTCACTCTGAAACATATTGAACCACTGAGTCAATGTAGTAACAATTTCAGGCTCACATTCTTCACAATGCTTTTCGTATAAAAATGTATGATTCAAGGTGTTGATTATTAGAATAATGAAAGCATCGTAACCATAGGCTTCAGCATTCAATTGCAATGATTTGAGTAGTCCATACTTGACAATTGAATGGTTATCATGGTTTAATATTCTTGCAAAAACACAGTATACCCAGCTAAAATTGAAACAATCCCCACAAGATTTATGCTCAACGCATCCTTCTATCAAAGAATCTAGTAATGATAAGCATGGTGTGACCAAATGTTTCTGTTTTTCTTCTAAAGCCTCCATTAGTAAAATAAAGTTGGTTCTAATTTTTTTTATGTCATTGTGACAAGAAGCACTTTTATTACAAATGAATGGGTTTATTTTGTTAGGTATCAAATTGAGGGAAACTACCCTTTTAATACCCTCTTCATGTAAGTCTATAAACTCTATAAGTCTTTTGAATAAGTATAATGCCTCTTTTCTGCTTGAAGAATCATCCGATATCATCCTATTTTGAATTGTAGTCCACAAGTTCTCATGATGTATTAGACTATAATCAATTTCAGCATTAGATGAATTGAGAGGAAATACAAATTCACCGATAATACAAATTATTTTCAAGTCAAAATCTTTGTCCATTATTTCATGTATGTACGGACTCAAAATCCTGGTGGATTTTGCTATATTAATAACTTCAAGTAAAATAGAATATAAGGCGTGCCATTCATTATTTTCCTTACACTGAATCCATGACTGAAGATCGTACATAACTGAAGACAGCAATACTTTTTTACATGCTTCTAAGTGTGTTTTATTTGATGCTCCAGATTCTTTTTGATCATTCAAAAAGTTCATAATCTTCCAGGCTTGTAAAAAACATCTTAAAATATTCAAGTACCAAGCTATTGGGCAAGTTTCAGAGGTACCTTGTAACTTGTCAGGTATATAATGTGATCTAAAGTCTTCAAATAATTGAATCAAGTTCAATCTGTCTTCAAATAGGACTAATTGTAAAACTAAAATATCATTCATAACTGTTTGACATTCTTTGAGAGTGCACAGTTTACTGCACTCCAGAAGATCAATAACATGATTTTCCGAAAAATAAGTAATAGTTTTACTTTCAAATGCAGTTTTGAAATTCAATTCGTACAATTGGCATAGCAGTAATCTCGTAGCTTTGAGTTTCTTTTTGTTTGCGTGATACTCTTGTAAATTGCTAAACTGATCCTTTATTGATTTCTGCAGCACTGAGTGCAGAGAATCCTTGCACGCTATGACTTTGTCAACAATCTCCAAGATCAGCGAATCCGGAGCGGCCAGATCTATGAATTTTTTATGCAGCTCCATGATCGCAATTATTCATTCGCAGTTCTCGACATGAAAATCCTATAGCAGTTAATCGCAGTACAGTGCAGAAGATGTAGGTGCACCTGGAACGTATACACACGGCCGGCATTAACAATTACGAAAGCTCGCGATGTAATCAATTTTCGATCGTTGACTCACCCGTGGACCTTGTACTATCTGGGCATGATGATTCGGAAGTGTCTCGGACGCGGAACCCTCACATTTTCCGATATTTTATGCAAACTTCGGCACGTGCAGTGGTTATCAAAACAACATAATAACATAAATCACTATTAACTGCTCAGCGACAGAACCGCAAGATAAAACTGTCAACAGGTACTTGCAGACCTGCTTTATCGACACAAGTCACAAAATTAAGAAAAATTTGAAAGCTCCGTTCAAATAATTATTATTTAACACTTTTCTGAGAAATCTTTCAACTCAATAAATGAGAGACGCACGCTTTTCAAAAGTTTTCAATAACAACGTTGAAAATGTCTTGATAACTTATAATTTAATAATTTATGGTAAAAAATAAATAAACTATGGCAAGTTTGGAAAAAATACAGTTATAATAACTTTTCTTCAACAATATAACTGCTAACAGAAACTTTTATAATTTAAATATGAAAAGGATCCGAATAACACTTTCAGTCCCCGAGAGTAGAGTACCCTGTTTAAAAAAATCGCTGGATTTCCAGTTGGAAAATCGAGCAGGATTTGACTGGAAATCGAGCTAGATTTGACTAGAAATCGAGCTGGATTTGACTGGAAATCTAGCTCGATTTTTGACTGGAAATCCAGCTCGATTTTCAATCTGAAATCTAGCTCTATTTATGATCTGAAATTTCGCTCGATTTTCAATAACCCTAATTCCAGCTAGGTTTCAAATAAAAAATCGAGCTAGATTTCAGGACAAAATTCAAGCTGGATTTTCAAAAATCAAACTTGAACATTTCGATCTTCTCGTTTGACAAGTAAAACGATTTAGGAGAAATATAATAACCGCTAATAATTTCAAACGCTGTAAGGGCATGAACGACATCTGTACTCCAATCTCAGTACTAAGTGTCGATTGGGCACTGGGCTGGGCGTGCGCCGTACGGAGCAGAAGCAGTGTTATACCGTAACCGTGAGTCGGGAGTCCGAACCGATATACTACCTAGTCATAGCATCGCAGTACATCCACATTCTCAGTGCAGTCTGTAGCGAGCTAGGCTCAACAGCTTACACACCTCTCTTACACCGTACACAGTACACGCATAAACAGTGAAGTACATACTTTTAGAACGCATTTACAG